>JAOVVI020006269.1:0-15778 GCA_028571085.2 Nepenthes alata | reverse complement strand
TATTCTACAAACTAAATAAAAGAATATTAATTCCCACCTTATTCTATTCTAACGACCAAACATGAGAATAATAATTTTAACTATATTCCCATCATATTCTATTACCTGGAAAACTATTCTATTCCCACTTTATTCCATTCCAATAACCAAACGTACCGTTAGGAATAGAGGAACTATAGATCCTTATGGTCGGAGAGAGAAATGAATTCCTTATGGATGAAGTAGCACCTCCAAAAATTGAAGCTCTTGTACTATAGCTTAAAATTTCAAATCATACACAGAGTGACACTTTTTGTTGTCACTTAACTCTTCACTGAAAAAGATATCGGTAAGCCTCATTGGCTGAGGACTGTGCAGATGCCAACATGGGAGGCATCACATTCCACTTGGAAGATCTCGGTGAAGGGAGCTTGAGAACAGGGGCCTTGGTTAGCATTTGTTTTACTTTGTTGAAGCTAATGGTTGTAGAATCGGTCTAAACAGAATCCCATTTCTTCAGACATTTGGTAATGGGGGCAATAACAATGCTGAAAGTTTTAATGAACTGCTGGAAGAAATTGGTGAGACTGTGGAAGCTATGGACCTCCATGATAGTTTGTGGAGTAGTCCATTCCACAATTGCCCAAATATTATCGTCGTCGACCTTTATGCCTTCTTGAGAGACAACATAGCTAAGGAAGACTATGATTGCTTGCGTAAATGAACATTTCTTAAGACTGATAAATAATTTTTCATCTCAGAGGATGTCAAATACTTGCTAGAAGTGTGCAAGTGGTCGGTTGGCTCATGACTGAAAAATGAGAATATTATTGAAGTAAACAACAAAGAATTTACCGATGAAGGATTTAGGTACCTAGTTCATGAGCCACATGAATGTGCTTGGCACATTGGACAAGCCGAACGTCATAACAAGCAAGTCATATAGCCCTTAGTTTTGAAGTCTATTTTCCATTCGTCTTCGGGGTTTGGTGATACCTATTCCCTTAGGTCAATTTTTGAGAAGACCGTCATAACATGTAACATGTCCAACATTTCATTGAGTCGGTAAATTGGGAACTGGTACTTAATTATGATTTTGTTGATGGCCCTGTTGTCCACACACATCCTCTATGTGCCAAGTAGAGCAGGGATGACACATTGTTAAAACTTTCTTGGACAACCCCCTTTTGGAGGAGTCCTTTTACCAGTTATTGTAGTTTGACGCGTTTTGAGGGCTCATTCCGTAGTGTTGCCAGTTTGGTAAAGTGGTTCCGGGGACTAAATTACCCCGTTGTTGTATGTCTCATATGGGCGGAAGCTGGTCCGGTTATTCATCAGGCATCAGATTGTCATACTCACATAAATACTGTTTCATTGCTGGGGTTGTGTTGGTGGCCGCTCAGTTGTGCTGGTGGGTTGAACAACCAGAGCTTAAAATACAGGGCTCTCTACAGGCTCCTTCGAACTCTTTGACGGAGAAGAGACTAATGGGCACGTCAAGGCTCCTTTCTTGTAGGGATTTTAAAACAAACTTCACTTCTTGATAGAGAAGGGAATAAACATTGCAGTGTCCGTTGTGAAACACTCTTTGATCAAATTGCCAAGGCCTTCCAAGAGAATATGGCAAGCGTTCATGGGGAGTATGTTGTAGAGGGCCTCATCTTCATAACGTCCAATAGAAAATTTGATGCGGCACTACTCCCAGACTTCAATTGTAGTTTATCCACCGTTTCTTTTGAAACGAGGTTCATGCCGCTTTCAAAGTTGATAACTATTATGCACCTTTTCCCTTGTGTAGTGCCATAAGTGTGGAAGATGTTGCGAAGCCGGTGGTCCTTTTCCTCTGCAGGCTGTCGTGAGGACCCTTCCAATGACCAAGAACTCGGGTTTGGTGTAGGTCGCTTATCTCTTCCAATCCTTCATCAGCCGGGTGTGAGGATTCATCCTCGGATTTTTGATCAATTATATTTACGCAAACCTAGTTGCCCTTCTGGGATATTCATATGCCCGATGCCCCTCTTTTCCATGGTGGAAACATTCTTCATGGGTCCCCACCTGGTTTGTAGAACTATTGGTAGCCTTGTTCAATTTGGCTTTGGGTGCCTGGTGGGTTTATTATTTTCCCTTCCGTATTTGGACCATCTTGAAATCAACTACAATTTTGCCTCGGCTTTAAGCGGCATTTGGTATGCTTCAAGTGAGTTTAGCTGATGTAAGAGAAGTTCATCATGGATGTTTTGTTTGACCCCGCTTAAGTACTAGCCAACGAGTTGGTCATTATCTTCTCACAAATTTACTTGGCTTAGATACTTGTAGAATTCCTCCATATACGCGGAAATATTTTAATTGGGCCTCTGTTTGACAAGGTGGAGTTTTCTGTATAAAGTTTGTGAATAATCCATGGGGAGAAATTTCTCATCCAACTTTATTTTCATCTCAGCCCATGTGCTCACCCGGGGTTGTACTCGGTGGTCCCAGTTTGATTTATAATGTTGCCACCGTGACAAAGCTGGGCCGTGGAGTTTGGTGACAACAAATTGTACCACTTTTTCTCTGGTTTATTCTTTCTACTTGAAGAACACTTCAAGTACGGTGGCCTAGTCACAGTAAATTTCAGGTTCCATCTTTTATTCAAATTCAGCGACATCCATTGGGATGCTCTTGTGCACATTTTCCAAGGTCTGAGAGAGGGCCTCCATTGAGAATCGAGGTGGTTGGCTCATGGTTGTTGCTGGAGCACAGCAGCATGGAGTGAGGTTGTGATAAACTAGAGCTGGAATATCCAGCTTTAAATCTGTCAGGCGGTTCTTCTGAAATGATAAAAGTTGAAGTTGGTTGGGGAGTTGGCCACATAGGGGATTTTCTCAGGGCCTCCTCTAACTAGCGGTGGAGTTCGGTGTTTTAATGCTGTAGGTCTTCAATTTCCTCTCGATAATATATATATATATATTTGGAATCATCGATGTGCATCCACCTCTTTGTCAGATTCCTCTAACCGTGTTATTGCTTTGATGCTAGATGAGGCTGACTCATACCAGGAAAATACTAAAATTTGTATTGATAACAATGATTGAAAAGTACAATGACAAATGTCGGGAAAGCATTCATCCTTCAGATGGACTCACTCATATTTAGTAGTTAGTTTGAGAAATTGTAAAACCCAAGTGTTGGGATTTACTTACCAACAGGAGGACTCACTACTCACTGATTAAGGAGAAAGTCACTCAAATTTGAATTAAACTTAGCCTACCCTATAACTTCAAATGTGGCTTATCCATGATAGCTTGTGCATTGAGTGGTTTCGGTGGAGTGGTGGCTGGTACATTGAAATGTAATCATCCTCGGTGGTTGTTTCAGCTTGTGGCTCTGTGGAGGGGTGAAGGTTGGTTCATTTATTGACTTCCTTTGAAGATGGAGTGACTGTTCTTGGAAGTGGAGGGAAGCATGCCTTCCTTGAGCAATGGTACTCATTAATGAGTGTGGATAGTCCTGCATAATCAGTTGACAACTTCAGTTTGTCCGTCCGTTTGAGAAGTACGTGTGCTTGAAATTTGAAGTTTAGTTTTCATAGAGCGTGTGATGCAGGATTATCCCCATATTTATGTGCAAAATTGACATGCTCTGCATTATGCTGACCGCCAGTAGTGGAAGCTGCAAATACTGTTTTCTCCTCAAAATGTGACTGTTTCTTTTTACAATGAGTTCATCCTTGGGGTAGTTCTTTCTTTTTTTTTACTCAGGAAAAAGCCACTGACGACATGCCGATGCCTACTTACTTTCGGTTCTTGGCATTGCTTGCCTTCAAGATATTTGCCGTAGAGCAGGTTTATAATGCAATGATAACTTTTTTGTTTTTCTACCGCACCAATTATAATCCGTCATGGAGGAACTAAGATATTACTTAAATTTCTTTGCAGGTTGATGTTGCTGTCATGGAGGTTGGTTTGGGAGGAAAATTTGATGCAACAAACATTGTATGTGTATTTATAATAATTAGGATGAATTTATAATAATAAGGTTGACGTCGCTTTCTATTGTTATGTTTGCCTTGGAATTAAAATTGAATCAGTCATCCAAATAATAAGGGACAAATTTATAAACCTCCTGCTAACTCATTTCTTAACAAAGTGCTTGTCTCTGTGTTGGGCAGCATTCATGTTGGTTGGAATATCTGACATGATAATACATCTTGTCACTTTACAGGTAGATACACCAATTGTTTGTGGTATATCTTCCCTCGGGTATGACCACATGGAAATCCTTGGTTAGTGGTTGATCTCTATTAAGTTAATCTAATTTAGTTATGATTCTAACCTGTTGTGCATGTGGTTGCATGGGTTACTTGACATTGTCTATGGACTATTTTTTACGTATCCTTCCCCCTTCTCCCAAAGAAGAAGAAATAGAAGAAAACTATGCCTAAGTTCTATTAGAGAGGGTTTCCTTGGGATCCTTAAGTAATTTTTTTTCTCCTGGGGCTGAGTCTTGGTCACCATTGAAGATGTTATCCCGCATCAGCACATCCACAATGTCGAATTCTGCATTGATAAAGTTTTCCTCAGTAATCTGTCCTTGTGTAGGGATAAGGCTACTTACATTCAATTCTCCTTAGACTGAACTGTGCATTGAATTCGTGTTGTCTTCAGTCATCTACTTGCTTTCAGGTGATATCTGTATTTTGAAACTAATAGCTAATAGCAACTTTATGCTAGTAGAAAATATACTAATTGTTATTTACTGGTTATTTCTCTACTCTTTCGCTTTTATATTTCAGCTGCAAATTCTTCCATGAGAACTGCATGTTGAATTGGTGAAGAAATGCTGTGCTTTTTCTTGCATATTTAAATAAAATTTTATTTCATACTTGATGCCCCAACTTTTACTAGCGATGTAAGTGGGCTAGTGCTTTTGTCAACATTCGTTAACAGGCTTGATAAGAGCTCATTTACATTCATTTACATTAACAGGCTTGATAAGAGCTCATTTACATTCATTTGTCAATGTAAATGAGAAAGTCTAAGCACACTCTATTCCCGTTTAATAAACTAGCTAAATTTGAACACTTCTGAGCTTGATTCATTGCATTTGTGAATTAACTTGCTTTGCTTAGTGCTATTTTTTAGTTGCTGATTTAAATCCATTTAGCTACTCATTGCTGGCTAATTTTTTTTGTAAGGTTAGGAGTTGATAAAATGGTTTATGATAAGTAGGTTTGGTAAGAAGCTTGGCGAAGAGTTTCCTAGACTAAATTCAATTTTACTTCAAAAATTTCATTGCTTCTGCATCCTAAACATTATTTGAACAAAAGGTTTAATAGTTGAAAATACTCATTTATAGGTACAATCAAGTTCTTGAATGCAAAACTGAATACATTATACAAAATGTAATTTATTAATTGATTAATATGACTTATCTTGCTACTAAATGTTCTAATTGCAAACCCAATTCATGAACAAGCTGTAGCTCATGCAATAATTAAACGAACCAAACCCAAAGGAGGTAGTGGACCTTGGACAAAAGAGGGGCTTGAGCTCAAGATAGAAGTTTGTTTGTAATATTCACGTTTTGCATTTACAATTTATTTGCAATTAATGTCATTGTTGTTTTATTCTATTCCAGGAAATACTCTTGGAGAAATTGCTGGTGAGAAAGCTGGAATTTTTAAGGTATTTTTCTATTTCCCTCCGGTGTTTACTTCTACTGTCACATTATCTATATTATTAGCAAATACCTCTTCTCTCTAAGTGGTCTCTATTAATCTGCTTTTTATTCTTTATCATAATACAGCAAGGAGTTCCAGCCTTTACTGTGCAACAACCTGATGAAGCCATGCGTGTACTTGAGGAGAAGGCCTCTCTATTGAATGTAATAGGAACTTTCCATTGCTCTTTCCTTAAGGCTCTTTCTTTTCTTTATATATTTCTGCTATTACCTTTGAGATTATTCACCACTATAAGCAGAAAGGAGTCTCACCAGAGCAGATATTACATATAAAGCTACCGAACCACCTGCAAAAAACTGGTGTTATCTACTAGGGCGTTGAAGATCATACTATTAGTGATTCAGCAAATTTGTTTTTTAATTTATATTTTTATTTGTGGTTACTTAATTGTATTAAACATATAACATCTTTCTATATAGATATTATTATCTACATCTGAAAGACCGTATGCTTTGGAAGAATATTTTTTCCTCCTATTTGTAATGGTGTCAAATAATCAAATTATCCTTATATTTATTTGTTTATTAAGGAAATCTAGACAATTATCATTAAGTAGACCAGCCCGGGACGAGGAATCGAGTGACAATTTATGCTGTCAAAACAATGGGATCAAGATTTCATGGAATGTAGTTATTAAAATGTGTTTTCAAGAAATAAATGCATTATCTGTAGAGAAATCCCTGTTTAAGGTTGATAGGGAATATAAATTTATGAAAATACCTCTAGTTTATTATACCAAATAGTGAAGAAAAGGTCAGCATTGACCTGTAAAAGGGTCATCTATCCATCGTGTTGACAAAAGTTGTGCATAATAAGAAATTTGAACTCTGACGCTTGTAATAAAAAGAAAAAAAAAATCAATTACAGGTCAATCTTCAAGTTGCACCCCCATTGGATTTCAACCTGCTGAATGGCTTGCAACTTGGGCTCGATGGCGAGCATCAGTATGTAAATGCTGGTCTTGCTGTCGCATTGTGCTCCACCTGGCTTCACAGGAATGGTCATCTTGAATATCCATACCTGGAAACAACAGTAAGTTTCATTATCTGTGGGCATGCTTTTCATAATGTTTTCTTCCCGGTTATATTGATTTCAGCTTTTGTTATTTACTGCATGGACCCAGAACTCATTACCTGAGCAGTTCATTCGAGGATTGACAACAGCTAGTTTGCAAGGGCGGGCTCAAATTGTCTATGATCAATATATCAGTTCTGAAAGCCATGGTGATTTGATTTTCTATTTGGATGGAGCCCATAGTCCTGAAAGCATGGAAGTATGTGGGAGATGGTTTTCGATTGCCACCAAAGAAGACCAGCGTTGTCGGAGTTCATTGGATCATCCACCTTCACTTAATCACAGGGTTTGTTAAGCTCAGTTCTGCTTAATCAAGGTGGAAATTAGAAATTGCAAATGGATGTTTGGTTAAAAAGGGCCAAAATTAGCAAAATTTTTCTGAGAAAAGAAGATCATAATTCATCAAGGAAGTAGGAACCCTGCTCCCCAAACTCTAGGACTGTTGCAAGAGAGACTTCTGAAATTATTAAAATTTCTACGAAGGCTGTGAAATCTCTGATGCTGTGAAACAAAGGCTCAATCCCAGCTGTCTGTGTTACGCTGCATCAATCTGCTTTGACCATTCTTCTGATCGATCATATAGCTGTGCATGCCATTGTATAACTTTGTAATGTTCTTGCCTGCCATCATAAAACCAGTCCATTGAAATATCAACTTTTTGTGAGGGAAATTGTGTACCATGTTATAGTCTTTAGGATAGCACAATCTCCTATTGAATAATTATGCAACTAACTTGCACTTTTTTAAGCCGGTACAGTGAAACTTATTGTGCAAGCATGTATGCATGATAGTAAAATGGCTATGTTCCGGTGTAGATTCTGCAATAAAAACTGTACATGGAAGAAAGGATGCTTTTCAGAAATTCTATTCATCGAACTTTCAATAAGGCGAATGCTGCACCTTTATTGTTCACCTTCTTCTCTTTATGGATGTTGTTAAACTATTTATGATTAAAGTACATGCAGATATTGCTGTTCAATTGTATGTCGGTTCGGGATCCTCAGTTGCTTCTACCACGCTTATTGAAGACATGCAATAGTCATGGTAAGTATTCGAGTCAGTCCACTGCTGATAGAATTGCTCATATGTTACTATGAATAGAAAGAACATAATGATAATTAGTTCAGATATGCAATCTGAAGTATTTCTGAGTTAAAATCTGAGAGGAAGCATATTGAAGATCTTCATTTCATTTATTATTTAACTTTGAAGGTTGATAACAGATGAATTAGAGGGGGACGCCATGGCTTCCACACCCTTTCAGTAAGAAGTTTTCTACTACCATCGAGGAGTCCTCTAAAGTAATTATCAAATAAATGAGAGCTGCCCCTGCTTATTTCTTTTTATAGACGGCTAATATTTGTTGCCTTACAAAATAAAATAGAAGGAATAAAAGATTATGGTTCTCACTAGCTTCTTTGTACAGACCTGAGCATATGCTTCTTTCATTGTTTGCCAACTAAACCTCCTCTACGAGTCTTTGATCCCAAGGCTATGACACAAGGAAATCTATGAAATTTTTGGTTGAAATCCTTTGCCTTTGGGGGGGGGGTGTTTCTGAGAAAATTATTCAATCTTAGTCATATTTTTGAACTTGTTGAACAAGCAAATCTTGAGTAATACTGCTGAGGCTACTGCTATTTGTAGCAAATTATGGAAACCCTAGTTCTGATGAACTTGGTTAGAAGCTCACCAAAGATACATCATTTACGTGATGAACAAAACTCTAAAACAAACATTTTATTTTTGATATTATGAACTCAAACATAATATTATGAACTCAAACATTTTATTTTTGATATTATGAACTCAAACCCTAGTTCTGATGAACTTGGTTAGAAGCTCACCAAAGATACATCATTTACGTGATGAACAAAACTCTACAACAATCATTTTATTTTTGATATTATAATAATAATATCATAATATTATTTTTGATATTATGAACAAAACTACAACAATCATTTTTATACGTAACTTGATTTGGCTCGTGGCTGATAGATAATACGGTAACAAAATATGACATGAAATTGCTTCTAATTTTAGAAGATGTTGCATCAAGCAAAGCAGAATGGAGGAAGAAATTCATATAATTGACCCCTTTTAATGTAACTTAATGCTTTATTATTGTTGTTGATTGATAAAAATATTTAATTATGCTAGAAGATAAAGAAAGGTTCTCTGTTGTTGACATATTGTACTGATTTTGTATGTAATTTATATTGTTCATTTTGATGATCAGGAGTGCATTTTAAGCAGGCGTTGTTTGTGCCTAACATATCAGTTTATAACAAGGTCCTAACTAATGTGCCTCCAATGGATTCTCAAGTTGATCTGTCATTTCAGCTGGCCCTTCAAAGGGTGTGGGAGAATCTTATCAATGGTGAAAAAGGTACGGATATTATGGGTGGTATTGCACTTGATTCCTTCTCTTCAATCCCTTCTAATGCGCTCTCTCATTTGGTTTGCCATGTTTGGTTAACCTGTGTGTTTGGTTTTGAAGATACTGATAAAATGTTTCACTCATTGTACACTTCTTTCCTTTTGGAGTTGCCAACAACTTTAGTCTGATGATTTTTCTTTTAGAAATACAATTTAGAAATTCTTCAACGTATCTCGAAAATGGAGGGCTTAGTGAAGGAAAGGGAGAAAGAGGAAAGGAGGAGAAAAGAAGTTGGGACGACAAAAGAGATGGAGATGAGATAGGCAAGAGGGGAGGGGAATAAGCCACGGAGAAGATGTAGACAATTTGACAATAACCATACTTACAATATCATTGATCAAAACTGCTCAAACATGAAAATTAGAGTCCTTGTATAGGCATTCAATTCTTAAGTTAATCAGAAAAAATATATAACTTCTTCAATAACAGCAATCCAAAAATTGTAATAATGGAATAAAATTCTTACATTTCCTAGATATCTGAAACTACTAATATTACAATACTGTAATTATCTCATATAACAAAATTAGGGAATCATATCTAATAAATAGACTCGTCCTCATATACAATCTGATTTTCTTTTTGTTTGTGCAATAAATGGCTCTCTTGACATTGTATCAGTGGCTGAAACTAAGGATACAGATATCAGTTCTGAAGAAATTGAATTCAAAGTGGACAAGAATATTACTCGTGGTACGAACAGCGTAGTTTTTCCAACGCTTTCCTTAGCTATCAAATGGTTGAGGGACAGTCTACATCAGAATCAAGCCATCCGTTTTCAGGTACTGTTGATCTTTGACTGAGTAGTAATGTTTTGGATTTAATTTGTGGCTGCATTTCTCCTTCTGAATGTTTTCATTTTTTAACTTAGTGTTTCTTGCTTGGAGTTGAAAGACTACTGCATTTATACCAGTGAATCTGAATAGGGTCATTTTTGGTCAAGACTTACTGGTTTGGATTGTATGTGTCTCAAATCTAATAAGATGATGATGAGGCCAAGGCACCACCTTGATACAACTGCCCTGCGAAAGTTCGAACCCCTATGGGAATTGCATGCGTGGTTTGTATCTTCTTTTATTAAACCAACCCCACAGTCAATTAAATGAAAATGTCGAAGACCACAAATGCTTGTTTGTGACAATCGGAATGACATGTTAGCATTACTCAGTGAAAAGGCACTGCAATATAGTTATCTATTAGTAGGAATCGTGTCTTCTATGCTAAAGGATGACAACTGCCATTTTGAAAAGGTGAACGTTGGGCAAACGCCAATTGGACGTGGCAGGGGTACTTAACGCAAATCACAAAGTGAGTGTACCAATATTGATTTTGAGATACTCGACCTACCAACACTCACCTACGTGGCCGGACGACTCTTTTGCTCTTCCTATAAATACAAACTCTTCACCTCAAAAAGGGCCACTTCTCTGCCAAATCTCAGATTGATTCAACTCTTCGATAATTTTCCTCACAAGTTTGAAACCGGGTTCTTACCTTGAAAAGTGTATTATACTCTTTTGAGTGGCCCACTTGACCCGAGTGATGATATACAACGGGAATCCTTTAGTTGCTATCACAAACATTTCAAGGGAATTACATTGTCATCCAACCAAAAGGAAGAATCATCCTATCGTTCAACTTCCTAAAAGCTCCGTTTAGTAGATCAGCCGTTTAAGCATGCCCGAAACAAAAGTCTCGCTGTTCAGTTGAAAATAATAGATAAGTCTCTATCCCTCTTTTATTGGCTTAAGCCTGTATTTATTTATGTATCGAAGGGATTTCCCTATGAAAACTACTCGAGACCCTTCACTTTTATTGTTTGTAATTCGAAGGACCAAGAAACCAAGTTATCTTGATCATGCTTCCTCCTTGAGTCGCCTCTACTCCAAGTCATACCCTTGGTTTATGTACGCATTATTATTGTTGTTTGTCTAAACAATTAATTATGTTATTAACAATAATTAATCATTTTCCTTCTCTTTTTTAAAGATTAATTACTCTCTCTCTCCATAAAAAAAGATCACTCAATCTAAGGGATGCAAGCAACCACATTGTCCTCCTTTCTCCACTTCGCATGAGGGGCCAAAGTCCTCATTCCTACACGTTGACAAAATCTAGGCCGCCCTGGATGTGGCGGCTATACTTAATCTTGTGGCTACCTAGATGGGAGAGATTGCCGCAAATATTAGGATGCTGAATGATATGATTGAGCATTGACTGACAAATGCTAGTCTATCATGACCACAACCAACAGCGCCTTCTAGCCAACTTTGATTCCATCCTATTACACCCGCACAAAGGTGCAGTTCCCAATGGTAACCCTCTGTGGACCGGATGAACATGGAGGTCCAAGCCTTCGACCAAGAGGATCATCTAGACTTTGCCATATTGGAGGCGTCGCCTGCATGCAGCAACTGTCGGTTGTGGCAGTCTTCCTAGGCATAGTCCAACCGATTAGAAGCTTTAGCCAGCAATGCAGTCGATGACCAAACCTATCTCAGTGGGTGTCCACTAACCACGCTGAGATCCAGCCCTTCCTCAATGCTTGTAAACTAGCCTCAATGATTAAGGCTGAGGATCTAGAAGATTGAGTAGGGGGTTTGCAGAGGCCCAGGACAATCCAGTGGAAACAAAACTGGGGGACACTCTTTTGACCAACTCTGTCATGGAGTGACCCTCGGTGAAGAAGTTTAAGGTCCCACAGCTGGAGTTTTATGATGGTACCTTGAATCGTAGGGATTGTCTTGATATCATTTTCACACTTTTCTACTATCCAAGAGGCTCGATGTTGTCACTTTTTGCCAATGTTTCCCGATGACTCTGAAGGGAGATGCTCATAGCATCAAGGAGCTATCCAGCAGCATGCTGTCCCATTTTGCCTTGAGTAAGAGGCCTGAGAACTCACACCTAGGCCTGCGTTTTCCAGATCCAACAAAAGAGATTGAATGACTACCTTGAATGTTTCAACTCTGTGGCTCGGGGTATCCTGATCCTCACCGATGTGATCAAGGTAGGGATCTTTTGCAATGCCTTGCATAGAGGAGGCTTCTACGAAGAAGTCATGCTTGAATGTTGACGTCCTTCGAGGTACTAGATAATAAGATTCTATCATTCACCCTTTTCGAGAGGCCAATCTTCCGCAGCTAGAAGATTGAGCTGCTGAAGACTGACCCTACCCTCTCAAAAAGAATAGGAAGAATGGAGGCCACCACGAGAGAACTCGTGACTACCAGTTCGGGCCATAATCACCTCAGGGCCCTCCTCAGCACCTACAGTTGAAGCCACTCAATGACTATTGTACGAACATCATGATATAGATTAAGGACGAGCAACCATTAAAGTGGCTAAGACCAATCCAACCCGGAGTCCATGGACCAATCTAAATATTATCTGTTTCACCGAGGTCTTGGACACAACATGATTGATTGTAGGAACCTCTAGGAGGAGATTGTAGGAACCTCTAGGAGGAGATTGAGGCCCTCGTCAAAAGGGGCTGCTGAAGAAATTCGTCTGAGGTAGCTAGAACCAGCCCCTAGCCAACATTGGAGTGTCAAAACCCGAGGCACCATAAAATTGAATTGTTATATGTGTTCTCTATGTGGTGAAATCTTGGCCTGGAAACAAAGCAAGAACATCGAATCTACGGGAAGCTAACGAGTCAAAACAAGTTGCCCACAACACGGAAAGGGTCATTCATTATGCCTGTAGTGGTCCAAGGTGATACAAGTTGAAAACCTAATTTGTAAACTGGTGCTGAGGATCTGGAATCCCACACTTCAAGAAGTGCTACCAACAACATCCCCAAAGATTTTGAGGCCATTGTTGCATGTATACTATTATATATATAATGTCTCATATTTTATGTATTTTGTAGAATTTATGAAGCAAGTTTGTTCACTACTTATTGTGTCATTCTATTTTCTCTTAACCGAATTTCTTATTAGATAAAACATGCTTGTGTGCTTGTCTATATTTTACTATACTTATTACTATATGCAGTAACTGCCAAACTACCCTCAAGTTGGTCATCTAATGACTTTTGTGAATGGACCAGGCCTAAGCAGGCTACATTTCAGTGCCATAGAGCATGCTAGTGTATGCCACAAACAACTTGTATTGAGGCTAATATAAGTCGACGAAGGTCCAACAAAGGGTTAATAAAAATAAGGCACCCATAACTGCTAAAAACCCTAGGAAGGTGTGATTAGACCAAGGATCGAGAAATCTTTAAGGCCGAACCTAGTCAATTAGTGAGTTACAAACTAAGCATCTTAAGAACCTAGTCAACTGGCAAGCTACAAATTAAGCATCTTAAGGGCAGAGATGCTTCACGAAGGCCAATTCCACTAAGCCAAGAGTTTTAGACAAGGTACACTAAGGGCTGCGATGCTTGGACAAGGTTGAGCCTAATTGTGTTAAAGGCCACAATGCCCCCAAAGAGGTCGAGCTTATTTAGCCAAGGACTTCGAACTTGAAGCAAACCTTGTTGGTGAAGGAGTACCAAGGCACCCCAACTAGGGGCGTAGACTTCTAAAGGTCAAGTGATACAACAAAGCTAAACTGTTAATTTAGAAGCAACTAAACTAGCATAGTGTAAATGCTTCGAAACAAATTCTAGTGGAAAGCAAGTCCATTCCATTCTAAAGTATGCTAATGCAAAGGTTTGAACTACGACACTCAAGCCAAAGACATGTACAAGGAAGATCAAGGAGCCGCGGAGATCCTCCCTAATGTGTTTTCCTCTCCTTGGACTTAGGACCATTTGAAGCCTCCTTATTGTCAGACTTCTCCCCGCTAGAATACAAAGTTGTCTCTGGAACCTTCACATTAGCAGGGTGGAGATATCCGATCGTGAATTTGCCCGTAACTCCTAAGTTAACTCCTAAAACTCCTGATAAGCCCTATCCTATCAGCTGAACAACTCCTCCCAATAAGACTTCGACCGCATGAAGTCCGTGAGATCCCTCTGATGATGGGCCGGGATTCCAAGAGTGCTTGATCTTTCTCCTGATGAGCTTCAGTGATTTGGTCCTAGACACTTGGACAAAACTGAGTCTGATGTGCCATAGAGCCAAGCCTAATTGTAGTTAAGGCCATGATTCCCCAAAAAGGCAGAGCTTATTTAGCCAAGGACTTCGAAATTGAAGCGAACCTTGTTCGTAAATAAGTACCGAGGCACCCCAGCTAGGTGCCTAGACATCTTAAGGTTAAGTGATACAACAAGGCTAAGTTTCCAATTCAGAAGCAACTAAGCTAGCATAGCATAAAAACTTCGACAAAAATTCAAGCGGAAAGTGAATTGTTCCATGCTAAAGCATGCTACTACAAAGGTTTGAACTATGCTGCTCCGAGCCAAAAACATGTATGCCGAAGATCAAGGAGCCAATGGGCTCCTCCCCGATGTGTTCTCCTCTCCTTGGACTCAAGACCCACTGAAGCCTCCTTGTCGTCAGACTTCTCCTTGCTAGAATACAAAGTCAGCTTTAGAGCCTCCACATTAGTAGGGTGGAGATACCCGACCGTGAACTGGCCCACAACTTGTCGAGCCAACTCTGAGAACTCCTAATAAGCCCTATCATATCGGCCGAACAACTACTCTGGTAGGTCTTTGACTGCATGAAGTCCATGTACTCCCTCTGATGAGTGGCCTGAGTGTTACGTACTCGTCCATACACCCTCCAAAGCTGGATGACAATATTCGGCACAGTAATTGAACCGGATGTGACGGATTCCAATTTTTGTTTTTATTCCCCTTGGTTGTTTTTTCGTTTCCCCATTTCCCATGCTCGTTTCCCATTTTCCCGTTTTCCGTACCCGTACACCATGCCCTTATATATATATTGCAGCTAAGAATATAAAGGGATATGAATATTTTGCCTCTACTTTCCTCTCTGCGTCTCTCTCCTCTTTGCCCTTCTCTCCCTAGATCCCCTTTCCCTTCTTTCCCAAATTTTCCCTGCTCACCTTCTCTCTCTCACGTCATCTCGTCTGTTTCAACTCGTCCCCCTCCTCTGCTGATCTCCCCTTCCGTTGCAATTTCATCATCATCGCCGGCGTCAGCATGGAGACTGTATCATTTGGTGCTTTCATTGAGAGAAAAGCGGAGAAAAATGAAGAACGAGCACTCGGCAGCCTCGAAGCGGCCATTGCCGAACTGGCCAGCGCGATGAAGGACCTCCGACGAGCTACCGACCAATTTGGCTCCTCTATGTCCACCACGGTTTCAAAAACTGTCCAGCTCCGGTCGTCCTGCACCGCACTCAGCTTGTCCATGGTGGAACTCAGCAAATCACTCCACAGCTTCGAGCAAGCCACTAGCTAGTCAGTAAACTCTTCGCTTCCTGTAGCTTCATCTACGATGGCTTCCCATCATCACGTTCCTCTTCCCGAAATTCCTTCCATCACTGGTTCCGTACCATCATCTGTTCCTCGAATAGTCGTTTCTGCTTGAATCTCAACACCAATTAGGTCATCCTGCCCCAATCACCTCGACCTACTTCCATTGTCAAGCACAAATTCCTCGTTGTCTTCAACTTCATCACCGTTTTCGGCTTCCACCT
>JAOVVI020006268.1:0-15778 GCA_028571085.2 Nepenthes alata | reverse complement strand
AAGATATATCTTCACATATAAAAAATAATTTCAAATATAAAATTACCCATAAACCTTTATATAATAGTATTCAACCGCAGATAAGTGAATAGATTAATCTCCTTCTTTACTGTTTAATGAAAACAATAACAAAAAAAAAAAAAAAACTTATAGGCACTATCTAATGATCCCTAAAACAACATTGAGAAACATAATATTTTTATTTACATAATAAATAAATAAGACTTTAGATTATCAATAATATAATAAAAATAATTAAAAAATATCACCATATTGCTATTCCTAATAAAGAAAATTAACATAGTGGTGGCTGAGAAATGATAGTTAAAATTGAACAACCAAAATAAAGATTGATGAACAAGTGGAAATTCGTGTAAGCATGCAACATTGTGTTGAGAAAGAATCGAACATATGCAAAGTCTGCTCTTCTGGGTCACCGATTTGGTCAACCATTTTTATTTAAAATTGCTATAAATAATATAAATTTACATATTTTTTGAATAATATAATATTTATTTATGGATATATATTAATAATTTATAAAATAAATAAATAAATATTATATTAATTAAGAATATAAACTAAATACCCACAAAACATTTCCTTTAGGTTATCAATAACTTGCATCTATAGCACATAATAATCATGCGATTTTTCAAAAAGCAAAATTGCTAAGGGGTGTTACTCTTATACTAATTCTTCAATGCATTAAATGTCCCTTTCTATATGATAAATAAAGTTACAAAGTCTTATAGAAATATTTATAGGTGATATAGTAGTTATTCTAAATATTAATCTTTTTATTAACTAAAGTGACCATACATTATATCATAGTGTTATTTTTTTACTTTAGATTAGTAGGTTTTATAATGACAACAATATAAGTTATTAAAATCACTACAAATGATGTAGACTTAGCTGTATTTAACACCTAATTTGAACATTTCATATCGATTAATTAACAAGCAACATAGACCAAACATCTTGTCGATGAATAATCAAGCCTTTTGATATCATCATTACCTTAACAAATCCTTTCTTAGGGTGGGGTTTTAGGTTTAATGATATTTCTCATGTCTTTGAGAACAACATTAATGATACTAAAATTAATTAATTAGTTAGGTCATTGATCGATATCTATCGTGGAGCAGTGGCGTGCCAGCCATAAAGGGAAAACTAGAGGGTCTTAAAAGAACAAAATCCATGCAAGCGGGACCAACACGGCCTAAATAGGAAAGTAAAGCACTTAGCTAAATCATGAACTAATGGTT
Organism: Nepenthes alata; assembly: GCA_028571085.2. Lineage (NCBI taxonomy): Eukaryota > Viridiplantae > Streptophyta > Magnoliopsida > Caryophyllales > Nepenthaceae > Nepenthes > Nepenthes alata. The sequence continues at coordinate 14,507 of JAOVVI020006268.1, read as the reverse complement.
ATTTTTTTAGATTAATTAAGCTCCAAATCTCATCGTGTGATATGAAAAATATGAACCAGCCTCAGTGAACGATTTGGCCATCAACCCAAGAATTTATAATTAAAAAGAAATTGCTCCTTGGTTTCAACTTTTAAGGGCAAAGTTTGAGGGTTCAATTATAGCCTATCTGCTGCCTATGAGGTGAGGTGACAAGATGGGTTTAAAGGAGATTAATAAATAGTTATGTAATTAAGGTGATGTAGCTGTCATCTCACAGGCTCTTCATGGCTCGTCGTGCCCATCCCATCGTCTTCAATTCATCAATTTCCATCTTCATCTTCTGACATGATCCTGATCCATGCAATTTTTTAATTGTTAAGCATAATTTGATTCACTTCTAGACTTTGCTTAAATTAAAGGTTGCAAATTTGCTCAATTTTTAATTGGGTTATCCGAACCGGATATATGAAATTAGTATTTTCTTAAATTATTATTTAATATAGAATATATTCTTTTTAATAAAAAAATTACTCAAAAAAATAATAATAATATAAATAAAAGGCACCCAATTGGTCTTGCTAGTTGAGTCCAAAGTGTAATCAGTGGCGACATAAGCCATGAAGTTCATGTCCAATCTAATTGATTGGTTCATTAACAATTCACAAACTTTATCCCTACAGTTGTTTGTCCCCCAATTAGGCAAGCAAAGTGGGTCCTCCTGACATTAAATAAATATACTAAAATATTAAAAAATATCTTTTATGTATTTTTAAATGACACAATATTTTATTTATCTATTTATATAAATTAATTTATAAAATAAATAAATAAATAAATAATATTTTAAAATATTATTTTGGGCACGCAAATTACAGGGTTTTCCCCTTCTTGCTCCCCCGCAAGAAGATGGCCATGGAGGAGGAAGGTGGGAATATCCTAGTGGGCTACCTTTCCAAGTTATTTTCTTTCCTTTTTGGCTTTTCATTTTGTTTCCTTTATCAAGATATGATGGGAAAATGAGATGAACAGAATGATTTTTTTTATTTTTAGTGGAGGCAATCTCATCAATATTTCTTTTAAAACAGTACAATAAATCATATTTTCAAAAAAAAAAAAAAATCCTTTGAGTTTGTCTATAAATAACTCTTGGTATTTTAAAATAACTTTTAAATCATAATTCAATGCAAAATGCCTACAAATAATTAAAATAGGAGTTATACAACTATATATAAAGTAACTTTTATATTAAAAAAACAAACGCCCTCCAAGTTAGGTGGGAAACGCAATGATATTCAAGTTGGGTAAAAGCCAAAATGAAGAAAAAAAAAATTAGAAAATAATTACTAAATAACTAAATTAACATAGGCTATGCAGATTATATATTATATATTATGCATATATTATATGTAATCTGTTACAGGCTGTCTTCCAATAGTGAAAGTAAGGCTGGTAGTGAGTGGACCATATTTTTCTAAGAATGTCTGGACTTAGCACGATACGTGGGGATGCTTATATGAGCATTTTTAAGACTTACTCTCAAATAATTTGACTTTGATTCATGAATATATTATATTATACAACATATTTTTTTATATATTTAAGTCGTGGGAGATGCCATCCCCTACCCCAATTATTCTCAACTTCATTAAGAATAATATCATATTTATATTTTTGTTCACTTCATTGATTTCATAGTATCAATGAATATCAGGTCACTAAGGGCCCAAGTGTGGCTCAGCTTCTAAGGTCCAAAGTACCATGGGGACCCGAGGCCGAAGTGTCTAACGGGTCCGAAGAGCACCCAAATCACCCGACAGGGCCATAGTGCTCAGATGAGCTCGAGCCAAGAAAAGACCCGGGTTCAAAAATGGCCTAAGCATTAGCACGTTGCTATCGCTATGAAGGAGCAGCAAGCCGCGCCACAGAAGGCATAAGAAATGTGCACCAAAAATATGATTATGGGTGCTGCTCAGCTACCTATAGAATAAGAGGGCTGGGGCAAAGTTGGTCAATTTGGTTCAATCATGTTTTGCCATAACAAAAGATAGCCTACTGGTGCAGAAAACGACGATGCCGCCTGCCCTTTTGGCTTGAAAAGAAAGAGTCGACCACCATTCTTCGCTCCAACTTAGAACTATATATTCTCGGAACATTTCATCATCTTCTCATTATGTCCAACAAACTGGAGATATTCCTCTTAAATCAACATTTTTGCCTTTTTCTGCATACCATCTTTGCTAACCAAGAAGCACTGCCTGAACTTGAAAGCATAGGAGCAAAAAGTTACTCAAACACTGAAATTTCACCGCCCCAGCTGCAAGAAGCGATCACGTTAGGCATGATGGGATGGAAAGCAACGTCTATGCATGCTTGATTGTGCGCCTTAATCTTCATGATAAGGCCGGAAGATCGAACGTCATAAAAATACATGCTGCCATCAGAGGAGCCCGAGGCAAGTTTTTCTCCATCTAAGCTGAATTCACATCTGATGGGGAACCCTAAAACCTCATGGGATTCAAACCTCTGGTACTTGTTCAGTCTAAACGGGTGTTCGGTGGAGAATATAGCGATGTAGTTGCCATTTGACTGAGCCACAAAGATAGGTTCAGACGGGTGGCGCCTTACACAAGGGCAGGTATAAGCTTCCGCATAAACCTGCACAGAGGAAATCAATGGTTGTGAACATCTAATGAAGCATCAGCCCATATGTAAACTATCGACTAATATATATCGATATTGGCCCCTGTTGGCGCAAAAAAAAGAAATTTACTATATATTACCTTATTGTATATGTATCAACCAATAAACAAGAAATTTTGATATATTAGCTGCTATTTGCCCTTAAGTTTCGATTTTCAAAAAAAACATTGTGTCCGACAAGTTTGATGCCCAATATTCCTCAGAAAAGTCAAAAGTAATCAGGGCTGCAATTGGATGTACCGTAAAGAACTCAATACGTTATACTGAAGCAGAAATCCATTCGCAAGAATAGGATTATTCAACTCACAAGCACCTCTACGGGAGGCAGATTAATGATATACAGGCATATTCAAATAATAGGGAGATTCATCATCCATTTAGGAGAGGCAGAAACAGTGGGAATTGAACCTAGATCAGTGACAAATGGGTAACAAACCACCATAACACATATTTGAAGGATAAACTCCGGCACAGGCTACATGAGCTCTGAGAAGTTTACCATATAAATTAATTAGTCCCGCATTCCCGGCTGACCAAACAAAACAGATGGTTTCTTGGTCACGACTAGCTAATGCTAAAGTTCAGTTCCTTCTCATAGATTCAAATAACCAAACAAACTGAGTTATAAATTCTTTTTTTTTGGTTGGAATTTATCAAAGCAACCACTCCATAGTCGGATAAATCTTTTCTCCCAATGTGGAGCTTGAAGCAATGCCAGATCATTAGGTAGGGCCTCTAACAATAGACTTAAAGCAACCATTCATTAATCCAACCTTGACATACTAACGAAAACTGCTGTTCAACAAGAAACTAAGTGAAACATAATGCCCGTCCCAAAAATGAGTCCAACTAGATATTGGATTGAAAATCCTCAAGAAATCTTGAGTTGAGTGAGAATTTCCCATCTCTAACAGTGAAAATCTACTGGGTAGGGCTGACCCATTCATTTGAATATGGTTTATCGGGCCTTGACTCTTGCGGCGTCCAAATTTTGGTCTTTATCATGATTTCAAATCATTTTAGGTAAATCATATTTGGGTTTCAGGTTCCAACAAGCATAGTAAGTAAAGTCTCTTGTCCTCATTTCAGGAAATTTGGGATCGAAATATCAAATCCCTCCTTCATTAGAGTTGAAGGGAAGGTGTTCTAAAACGAGGTCATTATGCATGGGCCACCCGAAGAAACAAAGAAAAAATCATATTAAGGTCACTCATAATAGGTTAAAGTAAAATTTCAGTCACTAATTTGAATATTATGTCAACGTTAGGATGGGCTATGCTTCGTATAGGTAAATCAGCTTCATGGACAAAAATATAAGTTTGCCTTATTTCCTTATGTGAAAGAGTTAAGATATTCCAACAGACTGAGAGAATTCTAAGTTCAATACTCAAGTCAAAATATTTAATGGATAAATATAAAAAATATTCTCATTTTTTTTTCTCTTTTTTTTCCCCCATCTCTATTCTCAACTTCTTCAATTTTATATTCAACTTTAAAGGTTGTACAAATTTTATATAAGGTCAAATTATTTTTTTAAAAATGACCATATTTCGAGTCATATATTAATACACATTTGAAGCTAAAGAACTCCAATAAAGAATAATTAAAGTTAACACTATTTTGGGAGTTTTCACATAGGGTGCATATCAAGTGTCACCAAAATTCAGTGAATTTGATGAACTATATTTGTGTAGTATAAAATTGATACTAAAACTAAAAGTTGAGAATAATTTCGGTATTTCTTCCCTTCAGTTTATTTTCTGCTATACCAAGGTAGTTGTCAGTACTTATTTGCTTCCACATCAAGGCCACAAACGAGCTACCAATCCATATACTAGGAGTACCTCACCATTTCAATGCAGCTGGCTCTGCTTTTTCAGGTGTCTAGCTTATTACCCCAGTATAACATGTAACTTGTGCACGTGTGTACATTAGTACGCACAAAGTATGCTCAAACATTTCCAAAAATGGACAAAAATATTGGTTTTACGGGATCAAACATATCAGATAAGACATATGAGAAGCAAAACTTTTTCTACAAATTATAATATGATATCAACCGCGATATCTACCAAATATCTGGCATATTAACTGATATTTTAAATAACGGCTAATATTACATTCTATGATTCCAAGGCATCTACAACTTGACAAGGTATTTAGACCAACTGTGGAAAGCCACTTTTCATATCAATATCAACAAAAATGCATACCATAGATGTTTGTTTTTCTTTTTCTTTTTTCTTTCTTCTTTTAATGCTATAAAATTCCTTTTGCGATTTTTCTAGTTTCCCTCGAAACGACAAGAGAAGACAGAGTATGATAAAACAATCAAACTAGAAGTGAACACGTAGGATTGTAGGTTCCAAGAACAGCAAATAGTAGCAGAAACAATAACAGAAAATGGTAAGAGTTTCTTACCTGATTAGACAGCGGCACCTCCCGTGAAACATCCCAAACGATGAGAGAATTCTCACTTATATTGCTACTAGAAACATCACTTGAAGAGACAAATCGCTTCGCATCATTCATAAATTCAACATCAAGTATTGGCCCAAGACGTCTTATATATTCATGCACTGTTTTTCCTGCTCGGATATCCCATAACTTAAGGCCACCTTTCTGTCCACCGGAAAGGAATATGTTGGAGTTTTCGGGATGGAATTTAATGGTGGTGACAGCCTGATCTTCAATGAAAACCTGCGTTTCGACCCCTTTCTCAATATCAACCAACCGTGATGAACAGTCAAATCCACATGAAAGTACAAACTGTCCCTTCTGTGACCACCTTACATCTTTCACTGCCGCGTTATGATAACTCAATACACGTGCTTTCTTATTCCCTTTACTCCATACATTCCATATGCAAACGCTATCCATGCCAGCAGAAGCTAGCAGATGAGCTGTACACTAAACGCAATAAACATATCAAAAGGCTGAACAAAACATGATAGCTAATGAGCAAAAGATCTACACTACAACTAACAAGCTCCATAAATCTAAGAAATAACATATAAATTGACATACTTCTTGGAAAATTTGTAATAAATAGATCTGATTTCTCTGTTGTGAATGATTTGATGTCCCATCAACTAGCATTGATGGATTGTTCAGGATCAAATAGGTATATAAAAACACACTGACTAGTAAATTATCAAGTACCAAGGATTTTTCCATAAGCACATCAAACATCAGTATCTGAAATAATCTGACATCCTGTCACTCATAAGAAATATTTTGAAGTATAAACCTGAAGAACAACCCCATAAATTTGGCTAGAACTGTGAATTGATTGGGTTGGCCTGCTAACTTCAGTGTGTTGCTTGGCAAGCTTTTTGGTCCTCATACATTATCTAGTGACAATTTCTCACCAACCTAATGTGCATAAAACTGAAGTTGTTGCCTCATTCTGGCCTCCAGTGAAATAATAAAGAGCTTTTATGCAAAATTGTAAACTTCCATTCTTAATGTACCAACCAAGCATTTTATGGTGATATTCAATATGAAGTCAACATGGCCCACTTTCGTTGTTTAAGCAAGGGATCCATAATAAGAAAGAAGGACAACATGCAAGGTTACTTCTACATTTCCAACTTTCAGTTAGCAGAATATGTCACAGTTCAAGATTACTCCACAATATGTACTCATGACTCTCCAAATCAATGGATATTATATGTATATGAAATTTTATGAAAATTGCAAGGCAAGTACTTAGACATAAGCTCCTTCACTCGATTGAATATCTTCAGAATCTTGCATCCTAGGGCCATTGATTGTTAGATAAGAGGGGATATCTATCATACTTTGTTTCAATAGACGTAAATAACTACTGATACTGTAAATATTGACTGACAAAGACCATTCCAAAAGCGTGGGAAAAGGAAAAAAGAAGACGATGACAAAGAGAGAAACAGGATGAAGCAAAACAAAAACAAAACCAACCAAATCCGCTGCAAGAAAAATAAAGAACCTCAATTCTCAGGAACCGCAACTTTCTTGTCATAAATTATAAGCAATTGAGTATGTTCATCACAGTTATGATAACAAGAAGAGAACTACCCTATTTCCTATATCATATTCTTATTTCCTTTTTTGGCTGTATTATTCCTAATTCCTCAAAATAATAAAATTTTCTTGCCTTATACTACAAGTTCTCTATCAACGTGCTTTGCAAGGCTCTTGGTTCTCTCAAACATCCATATTTTTGGTCCCTAACTTTCCCTCTTGACCCTTATTCCTGCAACATCCAATGAGAAAAATCTATAGTATCAGTTTCATTTTCTTTCTCTGTATCAGTTTAAACAAGGAAGGGCCCCATAATTTATTTCAACAGCTATAGCTCTTCTTCTTTACTCTATTTAAAATTTTTAATTAGAATAACAATTTCAAGATTTATTACCAGTTCCTAACCCAATTATTTAATATATTGAAACAGAAATATAAGTTCCCCAATAATCTAGGGATAATGATGATTTTGAGCATCTGCTTAATAGTTTCCTACTTGTTTGATATACAGGGTAGAAGTGGTGGATTTTCTCAGGTTTATGATCAAGTTTCAGGTGTTTTATTATGAGATTTCATCTAATTAATTTTCGTATTTGACAGCTCTAATTTGCACAATAATTTTTATTAGACTTCTTTTATTTATTAGACTTGCTTAAAGGATATACTTTAGGTAATTATATTTTCTATCCAAATATAAATTCAAAATTGAAGTTTACCAATTATTGTATGTTATTGTGAATCAAACTCTCATGGGAAGGCACAGAACTAGTCAGAGAAAGCAGAATTAGATTGGTAAATTGAAACATAAGGACCCTCAATGAGCATAGATTAGTGGATACTATTATGAGAACGATTAACATAATTTGCCAGCAAAAAACTAAATGTAATAGGAGAAAATACATAGAGAGATTGATAAGACAAGAAATAGACTTGTATTATTGTTGCAGATAAAAATCTAAAAGACAATGTAGTTGTTATATGAGAAAGGGACAACATTACGAAAAATAAAATAACCTTAGGGAGAGAAATAACAACCGATGTTCGTGTTTATGCTCCTCAAGCACGCTTATTTGAAACTATAAAAAGAAATTTAAGAAGAAATAGAAGTGATACAGAGGATAGGTGTAAATGAAATGATTTTTGTCAGAGACTTAAACAAGCATACACAAAACACTTGCTAAAGACTCAAGAGATAAGTGTTTAGATTTTACTTAATCTTATGACCTTACAATAGTAAACATGTGCTTTAAGAAAAGAAATGAACATAATAATGTTTAAGAGTGTATCAAATAATAGTCAAATAGTTCTTCTAAACAAGGATATTAATAAGCCTTTTACGGATTGATTAATAATACAAATATAAAATGGTCAAATCGACTATAATTCATAGCATTGTATTTAATTAACCATTTTCTAACCATCACAAAAAATAGATCAATTAAAGCATAGTTTAACAACAATTCTTTTCACACTTTCTTATAGCAAAGATGGGCAGTTTTGGTTGTAATTACCAAGAGCGTTGCCATAGACAGGAGGGTAGACATCATCACCAAGCTACTCCTCATCTCTTAGTGATCAATGACTTCTATTGGAAATCTATTCTATCATTTGTACCACACTTCTGGTGAATGTAGGACCTTTCAACCCCAAAGAATCCGCAAGCTTGCTCATGTTTACCTGATTGGGAACAACTATGTTGTGGATCCCAGTACCACATATTTAATTATATTCTTTCCCAAAGAAAAAAACTGTGTTTCATCCCTGTACTGAAAACCGAACATACCACATTCCAGGCAACGCTGATTTGTAGTCTTTGTTTTGAAAATAAATAAATGATTGGTCCTAGTTTCAATACTGGATTGAGCAGTGGAAACTTAACCTTTGAATAAAGACTTCAGAGATTGCTTAAGAAAGCAAGTGACATTTTAGTGGAAGCCAGAAACAGTTTTTCCATCCATCATTTATGGAATAAGTTTGATTCCTTTGAATTTAGAAGGTCAATACATGTTATCATCGATGAAAATATCAGCTGATATTTGAAATATCAATAGATATGTACTGGTATAGGAACCTCCCGAAATGTCACACATTGGTGACACATAAGCATATGCTAGCCAATATATATCGACCAATTTTTTTAATTAACTAAACTCTTCAAATAGGTAATAGATGATTTAAGATGATTAAATTTAGTACATAATTCTCCTTTGATGTAGTCACGAAAAAACAATTGGGCGCCTGCAATGTCCGAGATCGATATGGCTGAAACTAATACCGATACCATATTTTCATCCATGCCTGGTATTGAAATTGTCGGAATCTTAATTTCAGGTAAAGGCCATGTAATTGCAGGATAGTAGTGTGCTCTGATGCATTTGCCACATTTATCTAGGGGGACAAGGTATGTTTCTGAATGCTAAAATGGTCAATCCCTAGAACTAGCAGACCTGCTGAAGCTGCCTCTCGTGCAGTTTGTAGTGACCTATCTCCTAGAAGTCTACTCACTAAGGCAAAAGTGCAACAATTTTTTTTACCACTAGCATTATTGCTCATATGTGTCTGCAAAAGATGCTGTCTAATATATCAACATAGTGTGCCTTTTCTTCTTTTTTTCATTCTTTCTTTTGTTGGCCACAACTGTTTCAGCAATATGCATCATCATTCATCATGAAAAAAAATAAAGCAAGTTTTGTACGAGTGGAAAATTTGATTCATTGCATATAATCCCCAGGGATGCATGGAAGTATGCATAACATGCCATATGGGAAATTAAAGTTTTCTTTTCACCACACTGTCAGCACACAAACAAACAAGGAGGCAGCAACACACAAAACTGGTAATTTTCCTCAGTATAAGATAGTGAAGAATGCAAGCACATATACAGCTATCAGAGGATAAGAAAAAGACCAAAGATTGGTATAGATTATTTGCAGGTGATGAACCTCACCGTGATTCTGTGACCATTGTATAGCATTGACAGGGTTTTTGTGGCCATTTAGACATAGGGATAGCTTATCAGGGATTCTTTCCCTCCGTGCACAACCTTTCATTTGCCGTCTCAGAGATAAAAGGATATCATGCGGAAGATCAGAATCAGAGATATTTCCCAGCACTGCAAATTGGAAGAAAGAAAGGCTACTGAAATATGCTTTCAATTACTATTTGTCACAAAAGATTGCTGACCCTTGAATTATTGAAGTATGAGGAACTGCAGGGCAGGAAGGAATTCCATACACCACCCCATTTCACAGGGATATATACCAAAGAGTTGACAATGATGATACTAATAGTCATGACAATACCAATATTAAAGTAAGAAACTAAGATGAGGGAATTGATGACTAAGAAACTAAGCCCATGTAAATAAACATGTTTTAACCAAACATTGTCAACACTGAGAAAAAATCTGAATGATAAAAATCTTTAATAGAGCTCAGATCAGTTGAAAAAAAAAATTACTGAACATCTTGTATTATAGACACTCATCCTGAGACCACAAGAAATTGCATATTGATTTCCACAGGTTTCAGAATAAATAACAGTTATCTTACTTCATAGCACAGTGAAAATGTTGATGACGCCTCAATGTGACTAACAAAGACAAAGGAATGAGTCATTTATACCCAAAGATACTACATTATCTTGTATCAGTAGCAATGTTTCAGCCACCTTAACAAAAGGTGGAATTTCATCTATTCCATGTCATTAACTCCAGTTAGCATGACATAAGAGGATCATTTCTAGCCTTTTCAAGTCATTAATAATCCACAGTGCATCACTTGATCTGGGAACTATAAACATCAACCCCACTTGATCACTATGCCTATTAGTCAGCATCCTCTCCTTACTTCCCATCTGTCTTTTTTTGTGTGCATCCATCTGAGACTCCAGTCAAAATCAAGATTTTTTGTTTCCTCTTAATGAACACAGTTGAGGAAAATTTGGCGTGTGCCAGTTTATTCTGAAGTGTAGAAATGATAAACCTAAAAGATCCGGATTAGTGAGTGAAATTGTTTCGATTTGCATTTGGATGGAAGTTAATTTCCCCCCACAAATACTATTGCTACCGCCCCACCACCACCAACCACCAGCACTACAGCCACAGTGAGATCCGGACAAAAAACTGAATTGCTCAGTGAAAGTTTAATTTCAAGTGTTCAGTGGCTGCCTTAATTTCATGCTTTCTAGTCATTATGGAGTCTTCAATTGGATTGTGATTCATAATTAAGGAAATTGATTTGTTGGAGCTATTTTAGAGGTTTTTGATAATAATTATTCTATATAAATTATGAACAACAGGAGTTTGGTACTATGAAATTAAGATATTGTTAGGTTACTTAGTAGAAGAATTTAAGTCAAACAAGCATGCTATGTTGAGGAAAAAAGGAATAAAGTACAATTCAGGTCTTAAATTTGAAGTGAGACAATAAAGTATAGATATGATTCCCAAATTTTTATTCTCAAAATATTTTGTTTTTAATAATTTTATATCAATGATGAGCAAGTGGAGTTGGGTATTATGACATAAAAATATTTGTTAAGTTATTTAATGGTATAATTTAAGTGAAATATAATATGCATGGTAAGCTGAGGACGATTGGATTAAAGTGCTATACAAGTTGAATTGGAAAAGTGGGATAATAAAGCAGAGATAACATTTTTAAAGTTCTAATTCGCCAAAAACAAAATGAATATCATGTATTGAAACATTCTTAGGTCATTGTCTGGTTTAGATTAGTAACTTAAGTAAATTATGGTAGGTTTGGACATGGGAAAATTCAGTGCAAAATTCCACTTCGGAAACTTTGAGAATAAAGTATTGAAAACATAATCCAAGTGAGTAAATAATACGATTTAGACAAATATTTCCATTTGATTGATCATGCTTGTAAAACAGCTTTTACAGCCGGAAAAATGAAAATATGCTGTATGTTTATGAAGAAATCTATGTAATTTCTAATCAGTTGTTGCTTTAAAACATAATTGTTATCTTAATTAAGTATTTTTTTTATGTCCACAGACATTTGCCTTTCATATATCGTTGGCATATTCATGGTATGAGGTATTTGGGACCACATTTAGTATATATGATGCCTTTGGGGGTGTATAATATATGTATTTTCTCTTTGGTAGCCAATCACCATGATAAATGATAGGATATGATTACATGGTTTTAGATGTTCTTAAATGTCACGATGTTCTCATGTTTGGCTCAATGCTTATGTTGAGAGATAATTTAGATAATTGTTTTATGAATTATGTACATATTCATTAAAGCTCATGATCATTACAACCTTTGACATATATTAGCTGTTTATGAGAATACTTGTAAGCTTATCATCTATTTACTGAGTTTGTCCAATAACATTCTATGTATTTCCATATCTCCGGGATTTTGAGAGTAAAGACATTTTTTAGTGGTTATACACATAAAGATCGGGCCTTTTTGGAGGACTTTCAAGCCTTCTTTCACCATTATGAAGGTGTATATTTTATTAGCTTTGTTATATTTCCAGAGCCATTTTTCCAATGAGCTTTAGCTCTCATGTTTATATATTAAATAGGGTGCACAGTCATCCAATGTTTATTAGGCTTAATCATGTGATGCTATATTTCAAGTTAAGACATGAGACTTTTACTTACTAGGGTGCATCCTAAGCTTAATTTGGTCATTGCGCAGGCCATAGCTTATTCTGATATGGGTCATGACAGCCACCACTGTCACTACCAACCACCACCACCTACACTATTAGTACACTACCCCACCACCATTGTCCTCACCACTGCTCCTGCATTCCCACCACCACACCATTATCACTATCACCATGACCAATTTCAATGTGCCAAAACTATGGAAAGTACTTTCAAAACAGAATTTATCTTCAAAAACAAAGAAAATTAGGGGCATATTACTATTTTCCTTGCATTTCCAAATAGAAAAGTTTTCCATCCAACCAAATTGAAACTTAGTCCACTATGAGGATATGTATAACTCTCCCTAGTAACAACATTCAATGCTCCCACTCGACTATCACATAAATATAGAGTTTTCTATTTTGATAAGTTAACAATACAAAATGATCCAAAATTTCGCTTCTTTTCAATCTTATTCTTAACATCTATTGGTCCAAATTTTATTCAAAACTATTTTTTTGATTTCAATTTTACATAATGCAAATACATTCAGCAGCATGATGTGATATGAACATTGACCTATGAAACTCCAAAATAGATCTTTACTCAGTAACTTTTAAAAGTTTTGCAGTTCCACTGCGTGACACAGGATGGGATTTGGCTCCTTCCCATTTCATCCTATGGAAATAATCAATGGTTGAGATCTTTTAACAGCAAATAAAGCATAACTTTCGTAGTTATCCATAATATTCAAATCAAAACATCTCCTGCATATAAGAAATGGAGGTTCCATCAAATGTAGAGAAGCTAAATCACAAGGAATGTGCTCAATTCAGCCTCAAAACTTATCTAGTGTATAATTTGCACTGAAAATTAATTAAGGGCAAATTTTTTTAAAAAAAATTTAAAGTTGGTAATAAAATTGGAAAACATCAAAATTTTATATGCCATAGTCTCTCTCTCTCGCGCGCGCCGTTCAATCTAACTCAGAAATCATAAGTCCAGCCGAATTCCCCACCCAAAAGAACCCCAAAAATTTTTCCAACTTTCCTGTTACCCTCCACCAGTAAGCCAGCAAATCAAACATAGACCAGAAATTTACAATATTTATTCATAAACTTGCCACTTTATCAGAAATCATATACAAAATTACTCGTAATTTGGAAAAAAAATAAAATAAAATAAAATAAAATAAAATAAACACACGCACGCACGCACACGCACACGCACACACACACAAGCAGGGATGCCAGTTAGATGGAGAGAGATTACCAGGTGACGATGGAACAGGAGGAGGCCGGTTCGGATCTTCAGTTACAGGATTCGAACCCATAAGAGCTCTCTCTCTCTTCGATATGTATCTTCCAGGGACCAGGGCTTCGGTTTGGGGATTCGGATGGTGTATAGGGCGGTAAAGTGGGTTGGGTATTGGGTAGGGAACCGAAGAATCAGATTTTTGGCGCTTCGATGGTTGAATTACACGGTTTGGCGGATCTTCGTCGTCTTGGTCTTCTGAGGCATTTGCGTACGCGTTGCAGAGGAGATCCATTGCCAGACTAATTTGAGCCTGCTCTCTAAAGGTTTATTCTTAAAATTTATATACTTTAATGAGACGTTATTTACATCAATATTATTATTTTTAATATTAAAATAAATATTTTAAAAATTAAAATAACATAAAATATATGTCTATTTTTATATTATTAATATAAATAAGTATATAATTAAATATAAAAATAATATTTATTCTTTTATAATTTTATCGGTGCGCAAATTCTTTACGTAATATTAGAAGAGGTTTCGTAAGTATAAAACTTTATCAGATTTAAACCTGCAAAATTATTGAATTATCCTAATAATTTATTTAAAATAATATAAAATAATTATAAATCACATACATATATTTATAATAATATTATTTTCTCAAACAATAAGAAGTTGATTCCTCTTAATTTTCCTGTTATCTTTATACTAACAAGGGTTTCGAATATCAATAATATTAAATGCTGTTCATTATATTAAAGATTTAGTCATTAAAAATTAATATTTTAAATAAAATATAAGTAATTTATAAAATAATTATAATATTTAATCATTATAATATGCTATTAAATATATACAATGTCAAAAGATGCCATCTAACATACAACACTCAATAGTAAACTAGCAAGGTAAATTGTTTCACTATC
>JAOVVI020006267.1:0-15778 GCA_028571085.2 Nepenthes alata | reverse complement strand
AAAAAATTTGAATTATTTCCTGATTGTGTTGATATTAAAATGCATTGTGGATTTTGTGAGATTTAGGAACTGTAACATGTAGTTAGATACGCATACAGCGGGAAGAAGGAATGCTCGTTTGATTGGGTCAGCATAGCAAATAAGTAGAGCCGATGGCTTTGGGTTGATTCTTGAGGAAATGCGAACATTTGAAGTTGAAACAATACTCAATGACGTTGGTAAAATATGTAGTACCCTATAATTACGTTATGAAATTCTGAGTAAGAAGCAAGGTTCAATGAGTTAAGAATAGGCGTTCAGCCTAATTAGAAATAGGATTGGCCTTTTTAAGTCAATAGATGACCATTCAAGAATCTAAATATGAAGGTTTTGAGGAGCACATGTATGACCAAGCTAATATGTTGTAATGAGCCGTTTAAAGGAAGTGGAATTTGGCATTAGTTTCTAAGAAATTGTGTGGAATTAAAAGTGTATCGACTAGACATTGTTGATGAAACTGTAGAACCTTCTGGTAATTGGACTTGTCAATGATCAGGTAAGTTAGCATAAATGATATGCTTGTAAGGAAGATTGGGATACTGTTAGTCCATACTAATAGGCAATCACCCACAAGCAAAGTAGGAGAGGAATCCCTTATTAGAGTTACTTTTTTTATTGAAATCGATAATCATTCACCCACAATGATTCCAGATGAGGTTTTTGGATTGAATTAGTTGGTTCATTAATATACCAACGAGGTCTTAAAGCTATTAACTGTAGAGGTAATAAATCTGAAGCCACATCAAACCCATGGTAACCATATAAATTGCAGATCCTAATCTTGCTACGGGTTGAGGGTTTGTGAAAGTTGTTTCCCTCGGTATATGGATTTGGAGATTTTGAGACTGTTAAATGTTAGGGTCTCGAGGTCTTAAGCTACGGTCTAAAATTATGCTGAATCCGTAGAGACTGTTATAGTTAGGACTTCTTATTCTGTTATGAATTGAGGACCTGTGAGAAATAAATTTAGGGGCATGGATATCTTAGAATCAGTCTAAATCAAGATTACCTCATGTGTTGGATGATCAGAACTAAAAATGACATTAAATCTAATTGTACCTAGAATTTCATGTTGGGATTTTAGCTGAGCTAAGTAAAAGAACCAAAATACTAGTGACGGTAAGATATAATCAAACAAAACAAAGCTAATTGATTAATCAAAGCGTGCAGCGGAAGAGTGATGAACCATGCATGTATAAGGTTCAGGTTAATGTCCAAAGTAAATGCTCAATATTGAGGTATTTTGCTAATTTTGGGGACGAAATTCCTTTAAGTGGGGGAGAATTGTGCGGTTCAGAAATCAAAAGGCTTAAAATCGAAATGAAATATTCTACTTAAAACTAGAGTATTTTGATTTCAACTTAAGACTGGAGTATTTTGATAAGGATAAAATCTAGAGCAATTATCACAATTGACAATCTATAGTGTTTTGGCACAAGGGCTGGAGTGGCCCTATGTCTCTTGAAGCCAGAGTGGCTTTACGTCACTTGAAGGCCGGATCACTTCATTAAAGCATAAGAGGCTGGAGTGAATAATAAAGAAGTTAATCGGATTTGAAGAAGCTGGCCGGGTTTTGAAGGTATTATGCTGACCATGTTTTGAATATGTTGACCGGACTTGAACAAACTGACCAGAGTTTGAAAGTATTATGTTGACCGGAAGTGAAGAAGTTGACTAGATTTTGAAGGGTTGACTGATTTTAGAAACATCAACCGGATTAGAAGCGAGAAAGTACTAACTGGTTTTCGAAACAATGAAGGTTTACTGACTTTAAGTGGAAAAGTTGGCCAGATAAAATCTATTATAAATTGGCTACCGAATTCAGGGCAAACTAGAAACAAACTTTGGACGGTTAAAATCCCACTAGATCCCAACTAACTAGAGTAAGTGAACTACCTCGTTGGCCGTCTGAGAAGAAGTACCAAGCAGGTGACTTACCCTACTTATTTCCACCTAATCACTGAAGGGAAGTACCGAGTAGGTAACTTACCCCCACCTACTCTACCAAACCCCTCCTCTATATATACTCAGCTTCGTTCAAGGAAGCTGGTGAGCAACCAACTAGAAGAACAGTAAGGAGTAGAGAAGGAGAAAAGCTTCCCGTCTATAAAGGTGAACGGACAACAGTCAAGCAAGTGTACACCCCCTGCTTTTAAGTTCATTGTTTAATGCAGATGTATATTCTGTTTTTAATATTGTAAGTGTACTTTGGACATTACTCTTTCTGTTTTTAAGAATATTGCAAGTGTACCCCCTATTTTAAGTTCATGATTTAATACTTTGTTTTAACTTAAGAATATTGCAAGTGTATTTGAGAGGTTACTCTTTCTATTTTTAAGAATATTGCAAGCGTACTCTCTGTTTTTTAAGATCATGTTTGAATTGTAAGTGTACTCCCTATATTTAAAACTCATATTTGAAATGCAAGTATAATCCCTGTACTTAAAACTCATATTTTAAATGCAAGTATATCTGACTTTGATGAAATTATATTTAAGTATGTATGATATTGTTTTGATCATCTGAATTAAGGAAGAATTTCTGTTAATGCCATGTTTAAAAGGAAGCACTGTTCTGCATTTTCATAAAGACCACCGATCGACCTTACTTGTACTAAGCTTTGAAACCGGCCTCATATTAAGTTTTGAAACCGGCATTTGTACTGTGATTTCAAAATCGACCTTGCATCACATTTTGAAATCGACATTTGTAGTGTAATTTTAAAACTGGCCTTGTATTGTATTTTGAAACTGGCATTTGCACTATGATTTCAAAATCGGACTTGTGTCGTATTTTAAAACTGGCATTTGCACTATGATTTTGAAACCGCCCTTGTATCGTATTTTGAAACCGACAATTGCACTATGATTTTGAAACCGACCTTACATCATATTTTAAAACTGGCATTTGCACTGTGATTTTGAAACTGACCTTGCATCGTATTTTGAAACAAGCATTTATACTGTGATTTCGAAACTGACCTTGTATCGTATTTTGGAACCGGAATTTGCCCTTTAATTTTGGAACTAGCCGTGAATTAAAACCGGCACTTGTATTGCATTTTGAAACCGACATTTGTAGTGTGATTTTGAAACAGCCATTGTATCGTAATTTGAAACTGGCATTTGCTCTTTGATTTTGAAACCGGCCTTGATTTGAAACCGGCCATGTATCAAAAATTTGAAATCGACATTTGTAATATAATTTTAAAACCGGCTTGTAAAGTGACATATAAGTTCTATGATTTAAAATCGGCTTAAAGTATATGGTTTTTGAACTAAGTTCTGTGATTTGAAATCGGCTTGAAGTATATGATTTTTGAACCGGCCTTAAGATATCTATACACAATATCTGAAGGCAAAATAGTGATATTTTCGACTGATACTGAAAATGACTTTCAGTAAGCAATAAGAAGAAAATGTTTCTGTTATTATGGACCCAAGACTGATGTGCAGTCAGGTTAGGTTATCTGGCATACGTTAGAACGTTATGGTGGTAATCGAGGATAACTCTGTTCATGGTGTTATATGTGGTCTGCCCCTCCTCAGGGCGTTATAATAAGAGGGTAGCTTCTATTCTGTTCTGGTTAGTGCCCCCTTGGATTGGGGAAGGATCTCGTGAGGTGGGATCAAATGTTCTGTTTATTGCCGTTGATTGTGGGAAGATGTATACAATCCATCCTCGATTATTCGCCCCCTCCGCTAGTAGGGTCTACTGGTGGGTTCTTTTACTGATAAAGATGAGTTCTCTATAAACTATGAAAGTAAGACCAACTTCTTTATGAAACATGAGTACATTGATTTCTGATTCCCGAAACTTGATCGTTTCTATTTTTATGTTTGCAACGTAATTCTTCTATAAACCACTTCCGTATGGCATTTGTATCTTCATGTTCATAGTATTTGTTTTACTAAGCTCTATTTTGTATACATGTTTTACTGCATACCTGCATGTACCTTGTTGGGTCTCGACTCACTGTTTTACCCTTTTTCCCCCTCCAGAGGAGACTATAGAGCGTGTGCCTGACGAGAAAGACTAGAGTTCAATCTAAAGGATTCCTGAAGATTTAGAGCACTTTTGAAATTATCACAAAGGAAGCAGTCTTGATGTAATGATTCGATTAGAAAATATATAAATTTTTGTAATTGGGAATTTTATGATTATGTATGCTTAAATGAGTTTGTGGATTTAAAGGAGAAGGCTTCAGCAGGTTATTAGAGTTGCTTTCGCTACTTATTTTATGGATATCCTGCGTAAGTCCTAGATGGCATCTGTGATCTTGTGTTGCACATAATTGGTTTAGTTTGGGTTTCCATTTCTGTTCGGAATGACGGAGTCAAAAAAAAAAAAAATCCGTTCCATCACACTTGTCCATTGTACTTGCCTACCATTTTGATATTTGTGCTCATATCCATGCTGGTGTAGACATTTATGCCTGTGTTTGTACCAGTTAGCATTGGTACATCATAATATCATTTGCCAGCTTACTACTGGTCATCACAATGTACCCATTAGCATGGGTACGTCATGATATCAGTGCCGAGCCTATTACCAGTCATAACAATATTCCACTACCCAATGCCCATTCCCTCACCTCTAAATTTCATATTTTTTCCTTTTCTTTTTGGTGTTAAATGGGGGAAATTTTTAATATTTTGGATAACTATAACCTAGTTTAATGTTGTGGGTAGAGCAGTCAAAGTCAATGGCCACTATAATCTTGCTTGTCTTGTGTTACATTGTCACCCAATATCAATAAATCTACAACAATTGACTATCAGTTATTCACTTCTTTTCAAATATATCATGAATTCCAACTTCAAGGAAAAATAAAAATTCCAATTGAAATCCAACTTTGCATATTGAAAATTCTTGTGCACTTGTTATTTACAAAGCAAAGTCCCTTGCAACTGGTTTGTTATATGAAAATTGCATATCCACCAAGATTCAGACATTATACTCTGAGGCCAAGCAGGCAAGCTGCTTGACAGGTACTCTGTTTGACAAAATTACAAAAATCCCTTGACAGGTACAAAAGATACTGCACGTGTGTACTCACTTTAGTGGTACCATCCTATCAGTAACCTTATTATTGGATTCAACTTGTATGGGGGCATGGCAGTTAGGGTTTGATCTTGTATATGTACCTTACCGTACTCATGAAAATTCTCTCATTGTGTACCCATACCCATTTATCTGCTTCTTTGAAGGTGGGTGCGGTTGTTATCTATGGAGTTCATGAGTTCAAAGATTTTTATTTTTATTTTTATAGTGCATTGGTAATATTGCATATATCTAAACCTTCCAGATCTCACAATGTGGAGCTTCGTGTAATGGCCTAACTTTTTTCAATGGTGAGAACCTGTGGGTTTGGAGAAATTGCCATCTTTATTCTTGGACAATGTTTCCCTACATGCAGTTAGTGCTGATTGATCACATTGCTTTTTCAGGGGCTTCCTTTAGCATCTTTTAATGAAATTTATTTTAGTGATTAGGGAAAAGAAACATTTTTCTTTGAATTGGAGATTGCTCACTTGGCCTAGAACTTCTAAATTTTGAGGTTCACTTGCAACTATCATCTTCTATGATTTGTTGCAGTTCTTTGGTCACATTATGCGTGGAACCTGGGAGTACCTCTAGAAATTTCCTGGAAGGTTTCTCTTGAATGTCAATGATTTGTTTAACTTCTTTAGCATTTTCTTATTAGTTTACTCGATTTGGCGCTTCTTTTAGGCATGAGATGTAGCATGGATTTCGATATCAATAGTTGATGTGATCCATGTTTTTTGTAGGTAATGCCCGTACCCAGAATTTAAGGCATACTCAGATCTGCCTGCCTTCTGGCACAGCTATTGAGCAGTCAAGTGAGTCTCTCAACAGGGATACTAAAAGAATAATTGGAGTTTATATGTCTCCTTCTGTGGAATACATTGTTGCTGTTCTTTCTGTCTTGAGGTGTGGTGAGGCTTTCATGCCTCTAGATACTTCTTGGCCACAGGAAAGGATATTATCCATTCTCTCTTCTTCAAATGTTGATCTTATTATCGGGTGCAAGTATTCCAATGAAAGAAAAGGTAGTCATCAGCTTAATGAAGCACATTGGCTTTTAGATTGTTGCCTTTGTCCTGTTATGTGGATATCTATGGATGTGATTCTTGAAGAGAAATCTGGTCACTTGCACTTAGTTTGGCCTTGTGAAACCCGAAGATCAAAAATGTTTTGTTATTTAATGTACACATCAGGGTCCACTGGAATGCCCAAAGGTGTATGCGGAACAGAAAAAGGTCAGCTGTTATTTTACCTGTATGATTATATGTCTGTATTGTGAGACTGCTTCCATTTTCCTTGATCTTTTCAATCTTGATCTTCATCTGCTTCTACTTCTATTTCTTGTTCCTCATCTTCTTTTTCTAACTGGCATAGTTATCATTTTAATGCTTCACATGTGATCAATCTCCCTCAGTGCAAAACCAACATGTTATGAGTTATAGTTCGATGGGCACTTCTCATTTCTTATGCTTTGGGAAAAGGGTAATCTGCTGCATTTTTTTGCCACTGTTAATATTATGTTGTAAAAACTCTCACAGAAATACTAAATAAACCTCATGCAAATCATGCGATTATTTCTGCTACGTTTCTTCACATTCTTGTGAAATTGTCTTAGTGATGAAAAGATATATATATTTTTTGCTGTGAAGAGTGAAGATCACTTATCTAATTATTAATATTGCGTGGGCTGTGAGCAGATATGTTTGGTGTGGTTTGAAGAATAATCCGTAACTAAACTGTTAAGTTGAGGCAAACTACCCAAACCTCATCCTGTGTTGATTTGTTTTAGTTTTGATATTTTTATGGCTTGTGCTGTCAAACGCATTAGCATAAAAATAATTTGTTTTAAGTTAAAAGACTATACAAACATCACAGTAAGTAACAATAGTAATATAATAATCGTTATAATAACCTAACAACCTTTTGTTCCGAAATGACTTAACAAAAATGCAGTGAAAATACATAATAGAGAAGTAATTGCAAGATATCCTTAGGCTCTTTTGATCGATTTTGTAAAGCCCTAACCTCATCTCTCCTAGTCAGTACTGATGACGTTGTGACTCCAAGGTAGACCCTGGACCACAAGGCTAATATCAGAATAAAACATTTTCCAAATCCATTCACTAAAAACCAACAATTGCTTACTTAGAATCATATATAAGTTTTTTGGTTGATCAAGATCTGGATCAGAGAGTGTAGTGGTAGTGAGAACGTTAATTATTTTTTAGGTGGTTGTAATTACTGGATTTTTTGTGTATAATTATGGATTTTTAATCGTTGCTGGTTTTTGTGGATGAATTTGTCCTATTTTTTATGTTAGTCTTGTGAGCTCACGGTGTAATTTGGGCTTGCATTGTGTGAAATATCCCAAATAACATACATTACCTAAGTAGAACATTTGCAAATCTTTTTCATCAATGTTTTTCCTTAAATGTCCTCCTAAGCAGTAGGCTTGGAAGCAGTTGCTTACTAGATTCTTCTTAGGATGTAATAAACGATGATTGTTTTACAAATCTAAGAGAAAAATTAGCAAATTCTTGTATACAAGGATCATTTTATTGGTTCAAATTATAATCAACTTGCATACCGTCTCTTTGATACTGCTGATTGAAGTAAAACATATAACAAGACTGGATCAGTCAAAGTCTCGGAGAGATCTCAATGGTGGGAATGAGCAGGAGAGGGATAAATTTAGGATGTGTATGTATTGTAATGGGGTGGGCTGACATTGAAGGAGGCAGTTGAGCAGAAGAATGGATGTCACTGAGGATAGAGAACTATTTTGGTTTTGTTTTGCAATGCCTAAGTGGACAGCTGTATATATATATATATATACATATATATACATACATATATATATATGTATAAGTATATGTATGTATATATTTGTTTGGTTTTGTTTTGGGTGGTTGAAACTCTCAATTTGCAATCAAACTGAAAATGTGGTTTGGGTGGCTTGACACCATGTTTATTCACCCCTACCTTACTAGGTGTTGTGATGACCTTCATCCATGGTTCGTAGTGGCTTGTTCCTCATCTCTTAATAGAGGGCTCACATCTTGTGGACATGCTGATGACACTTGTATTCTGGAATTTAGAGCATCAATTAAAGATTACCCTCTACCATGTGTCACTTCCATCACTTCTTTTGCATAGTATGCTTTGTAAAGATCTGTGTTTCAATCATGTTTCAGGCATGTCTAGCAACTCATTATCTAGGCCATCATAGGTTTTGGATTCTGTTCAAAATGGTCCTGACAGTGAAGTTTTAACGAGGATGAGAAATGTATCTTACTTGTAGTTTTTCTTCCCCCATTATTAATGTTATATACAGCCTTTTCTACTCTTATTTTTCGGAAAGTAGAGTAGCATCTGTATACTTTGCAATTTGCAACTCATGACTTATGTGCACTTTGATATAATTCTTCCTGTTTTGCCAGGCCTGTTAAATCGATTCTCATGGATGCAAAAATTTTATCCGTTGCATGGGGAGGAAATTTTATTGTTCAAGACATCCATAAGCTTCATTGATCATCTCCAAGAATTTCTTGCAGCGATGCTTTCAGGTTGTACATTGGTTGTACCCCCATTAAATGAGTTTAAAGCAAATCTGTTCAGTCTCGTTGATTTTCTACAGGTCAATTGCCTTCTGGTTCTTTGTAAATATAGATTTCTATTATTGTGGATACAGTTTTGTGATAATTTGTTTACAGAGTGTATAGCAGGCAGTTCTTCAAAGGTCTAAGTTACTTGTTGTGTATATATACTTATGATGGGATTTTAAGTCTTACTTGCTGTATATGTATATGTGTGTGTATACATACAGACTTAAAAGTGCTTTTTTTACTGATTATTTTCTATCAAACTAGAAATTGAATTTGGCGAATACAAGAAAGCCAATTTGTGGGCTCATAAGATTTTCAGCTTCATTGATGGGGACTACACAATTTGTTGAATCAGTCTTCTGAACTTTGTTTGCATGCTTCACTTTTAAATTTTCTATGCTTATGCAACGTTTGATTTGTTGCTAAGCAGTACCAAGATAATATATTTTTTCCAATTAAAGCAGTCGAGCTTCAACAATTTATTTATTAGGACTTGCTTTATCATAATTGGAGGACTATTGGGTGGGGGACAATGCTTATGCCTTTTTCAGGTTCTTTTTGATTGGTACATTTACTTCTTTCAATCATTATGGTTTTTTCATGACCTTCCCCTTTGGAAGCTCATAGGATATTATGTTGAATGCTTCACATCATAAACTCTTTGATAGACATTAAAATTATAAGGAAAATGGCAACAGAAGATGGACGATGTCATGGAATCCTATAAAAGGTGGAAGTTTGTTAGGAAATTTCTCTTTCATTGTCGTCTTTGTGTCGTTCTCCACTGAATTTCCGTGCCTTGTTTGAACTTTTCATCATCTGAAAAGTGCTGCACCTTTGTTGATCACCTCTGAAACTAGATCCAACAAAAGCGGTTTGTGGAGTTGATATTTACTGATCCTCATCATATCTCCTCTTATCTAATATATTTCTAGTTAATTCTTATTTTTTGCAGTTGTATGAACTTGATAATGAGCTTGTGCCCTAGTTCATTCCTAACAGGGTTCCGTCTTAATTTTCTTGTGATATTTCTCATCTAGGTCTTTTGGCACAGGTTTCTTCCCTCATCTGCTCCAAGTGCAGTGCCTTATGTTTTGGTGTGCATTAAATAAATTCCACGTCCCTCCATTCAATGTGGGATGTGATTATATTTTCTTTATTCTATCTTTCTCTGTAAAGGCTGACAAATATTTCCCTCATTCCCTTTTTTTTACTTTTTTTTGTAGGATTACAGTATCAGTAGATTGATTGCTGTTCCATCGTTGATGAGGACAGTTATTCCTGCTTTTCAATATCCGTATTCTTTCTGGGTTCAGAGTTCTTTAAAAATGTTGGTGTTGAGTGGTGAAGTTCTTCCCATCACCTTGTGGCGTATGATTTCCAAGCTATTACCCAACACTTCTATCTTAAATTTATATGGCAGTACTGAGGTTAGTCATTAACATTTCTCTATTTGTTGTTGATTTGATATTTATTGGTCGTTCTATTATAGTTATGTATAAAGAAATTCATTGCTGCTCATGTCTCCGAACTTTATGTTGCTATCCCATCTTTATTGTTTGATATGTTTTCTTATATATTTGGTTGAGTTTAGTGGCAATTGGAACGAAAGAAGTAGGTATAGAAAAACTTGGAGTGAGGTAATGAAAAAGGATTGGAAATTGCCTCTATTTGTGGAGGATTTTGCTCTAAACTGAGTGGAAGTGCAAAAGAGGTTATTTACTTATATAATTTGTTAAAATTTAAATCTTCTGTACTTTTAGCCTTTGAATGAATGTCTTCTATGCATCTTGTGTATTATGTCAAAAGATAATGTGTGGATGTCAAGGGAACATTTTATTAATTTCCTTATTTTTTATTCACTCACCTTTCTAAGGTTAAAAAATAATGTAGCAGAGATCTATTTATTCAATTTGTATTTATCTATGCTAATCTCCCTGTCATCTTTGCTCCCTCATTTTCTATGAGTATATTATCAAATAATTGTAAACACTAGTTTTAGAAGGGCTGTGCCTTCCTTCACTTTCCACAGATTAAGTTTTGAAATTTACAAAATGAAGGACATTATTTTTGAAGTCTCATTGTAAAAGCTCTTGGATCAGCTTTTACCCTTGCTTGTAATAATTTCCAAACCTCCATAAAGTATTATTTTCTATTTGTGTTGCTGATCTTTCATGACTTTTACCCTCCTTTGTTTAGTCCTGTTGAATTGGATGCTGCACATTTGGTAGTGTTCATTTTCTCCCCCTTTTATTCTCTTTTCATTTGTGCTGATTATGCATTCTATTATGGTGAGACTCACAACAGTATCTGCAAGAGGATATTTTCATGAAATAATTTCCTGTATGCATAATTTTGTTATGAATTCCCTAGTGTGATGTATTGCTTTTCACAATGTCTTACATATAATATTGTGAAAAAGGTGTCAGGAGACTGCACTTATTTTGATTGCAAAAGGTTGCCGATGTTGCTGGAGTCTGAGATTCTTAGCAGTGTTCCAATTGGTGTACCTATCACTAATTGCAATGTTACGCTTTTTAAAGATGGAGCATCAAATGAAGGAGAGATATGCGTGAATGGTATTTGTCTTTCAAGTGGATACTTTTCTGAGCATAAGATAGTGCCTTTGGACTGCATGGAGTTTCCTGAGGATTCTCTTTCTGATAACAGCTGCACAAAGACCAATTATTTCAGAACAGGTGATTTTGCAAGACAGCTTCCAAGTGGTGACTTGGTTTTCCTTGGAAGAAAGGACCGTACTGTCAAGGTTAATGGGCAACGCATTGCTTTGGAGGAGATAGAGGATACACTAAGAGGCCATTTAGATGTAGTCGATGCTGCAGTAGTTTCTCACAGCGATCAAGGAAAACATGCATTCCTTCGAGCATTTTTGGTATTAAAAGAGAACAACAGACTGTCTGAACTTTTGAAATCTGTGAGAAGTTGGATGGTTAACAGACTTCCTTCGGCAATGATTCCAGCAGCCTTGATTTGTACTGATGCTCTTCCTATGTCTTCTACAGGGAAAATTGATTACACATTATTGTCAGGCTCCTTTTCTTTGGTGAATGACGAGTGTCGTTATCTTCAAAAGATTGAACTCATAGAACAGATTAAAAAGGTTTGCATTTGTGCCTAGTAGCATTTATGTTGATAATTCATTTTCATCCTTTCCATGTAGCAAATGTCTTTCCCTTAAACTCTTCTCTGTTGCAACTTGTAACCACTTTTATATTATATCAGCTTGTACTTCTGTATTTAAGGACTTCATGTTTTTCTGGTTCAGCCTAGTGCTTGTGCAAGAAAAAATTCTGTAAGGCTTAAGCAAAGAAGAATAATCTTTTGATGCACAAACTTTATGGCCAATAAGGGCCCACTCTTAATTGATGCAAGGAAGGGGGGGAAGTAGGGGAAGGGAAGGAGAATAAATTGGGAGAAAGAAAAGAAATAGGAGGAGGGGGGGACAGAGGGAAGAGAAGCAGAGATTAACAAAGAGAGAAAAAAATCACAATCATTCAAATTTCATTCAACTCACCAATCATACATTTAACATTAGAGTTAGAATCCTTATATATAAAATATTCATTCTAAGTTGATTAGGAAATAAATATAATTTCTTAACTAATGATATATTAAAATTAGGAAATAATACGACACGCTTTCCTAAGATAAAAATAAAATAAAATCTCACAAAATAAAATTTCTCAAATAAAATTTTTCAAATAAACTCAAATCTTTTCTAATCAAAGAAAATTAAATTTCTTCTAATTTAGAATCTCCATGATGTCTGCATTAATTCTCCCCGAGTGGCTAGGACTCACGCCATAGAGTAAAAATTTTTGTTGTCAATTCTTTAACCACAAGTTGAGTGGCTTGTAATTTGGAGTAAGAGCAATTGTGACAATTTGATCAACTATTGTTACACGCGAAAGAAGAACTGCCATTTCTGCCCCTTGGGCATCCTTAAAGGTGACATATGCAGTCTTGGAGTGCTCACTCTTACCATGCAATTCAACATATTCTATATCCCCAAAAAAGGAGAAAAATTCCTTAATGTTTGGGTGTGATGCACGAGGAACAAATCGCAAACTTTCTCAGTTCTTATTGACATGGAATCTGATCTAAAATGAGAAGATCGAGGTGAGACAATATGATAACTACAGCGAGTGTTTAAATGAGAAGAAGAAGAAGAAAGTGGTTTCTCAGATGGAATCGAGAAAGAGATGGAGAGAGAATGGGGACGACGAGACTGGAAGAGAAGGTTTTTTCAACACAATGAGGCCATTGGCAAACTACAGGGTAAGGGTAAGTCTCTGATACAAAATTTGATACTTGGAAAGGGGGGAAAGTAGGGAAATGGAAGGAGAAGAAATTGGGAGAAGGGGAAGAAATAGAAAGTGGGGGGATAGAGGGAAGAGAAGTAGGTATTAACATAGAGAGAATGGAATCACAATTATTTAAATTTTATTCAACTCATCAATCATGCATTCAATATTAAAGTTAAGATCCTTATATACGAAACCTTCATCCTAGATTAATTAGGAAATAAATATAATTTTCTAATTAATGATATATCAAAATTAGAAAATAATACGATACACTTTTTTAAGATAAAAATAAAATAAAATATCACCAAATAAAATTTCTTAATAAAATCTTTCAAATAAAATCTTTTAAATAAAGGCTTTCAAATAAAATCAAAATTAAATAAAATCAAATCTTTTCTATTAAAAGAAAATCAAATCTCTTCTAATTTAGAATTTTTATGATATCCACATCACTTATATAAGTAGATTTTTATCTTTCCATGTTACATCGAAAAGAAAGTGAGACAATAATGACACCTGGGTAAGTAGACAAGCATCATTTGGAACTATTGTTATTTGATAGTTTCTAACTCCAAATAAATGGTGATTATGGAAAGAGGTATTGGATTCTGGAAGTAGCATAGGGAATAGCTAGTACAAGTTCCATACCACATTAGACTTTTTCTAAGAATATTCAATGCTCCATAAGAGTATCATTCTAATTATACTCAATGAAGACTGCTTAATTCTTTTGGCAATGGACAGTTTAATCCCAAATATAAAACATACTAATTGGAGTAAGTTTTAGTTTAATTGTCACCTGTCAGGTTAAGCTTACTACTGAAGGGACAACTAATTCATTGAATTAAAAAAAAAATGCTATATTGATGTTTTTCATACCCAGAGTTTTATGATCTTATCATTACAAATACTTCCGTAATTGTCCTTAACCGTTCAGCTTCATTGCATTAAAATGATTTTTCTCAAAGTATTCCTTGAGTTTTTCCAGCCATGCAATTTAATAGTGAGTTTTTCTTTTTTAGGGGCGGCTTAGCTTGAAGTAATCTAAACTAACCAAGCCAAGCCTTTTCCATAAGTGGGGCTCGCTATAGGAATTCTTTGCCTCCATTTAGCTTCGTTGTAGGCCGTGTTCTCTACTAAATCCTAGTGCACAAGATCATATTCATGCTTGATGGTATCCGTCAAACTCTTCTTGGGTTTTCCTCTGCCGTTTATAATGAACCTTTTTCAAGCTCTTGCATCTCCTAACAAGTGCATCGAGAGGGCTTTGCTTTACGTAAACCACCTCAAACGTGTCTCTCACATGCCACCCAAACATTCTCTTGTTGAACTTTTTAAATTCTTTCTTCTTGTATGATGACACATCCATCTCAACATCTTCATATTTGCTTTTGTCATTTTTGCACATGTTCTCCTTTAACCACCTACTCTATGCTCCGCATAGCATAGCTGGTCTAATAAGCACCTTCCAATTTTTTCCTTTTAAGTTTGGCAATTTTCTTCAATAACATTGGACCACTGAAGCACTTCATTTCATCTAGGCATGAATAATATAGTCATTGATCGCCCCATTTATCTACTCTGTGGATCTAATTCATTTGCGTAATTCCTTTTTGGTATGCTTTGAGTGCGTATCAGTTTTGGGCCCTAGTATCCCTGTGCGAGCAGCCAAGCTTTGCAGTCAATGGTCATATCAAAAAAGGTTCTAATAACATATATTTGAAGGGCTTTTCTCTGGTCTTGATCTCCTAACTAAGTTTCCTTTCTTTGAAACGGAAGGTTGGCCATCCCATAAAGTGGTGGGATTTTTTCTCCAGCGGAAGTTGGGATTCTGCCTTCTGCTTCTGTGTCTGGTAAAACAGCCACCACCTGACTTAAATACGGATGTGGAATTGGAACAAATTTTCAGAAATGGCGGAAACGAAAACGGAAATTTCACAAGTAAAATTCTGCTTCTTTTTGTTTAAAAAAAAAATTAAGCATGGGTAAAATTGGGTATTCTATCCATCCTCAGCTAATATCTATCGTCCACCCTATTGTTTCATTTGACAAGTGCATGGGTGAAAATATCGATATCGGTATCGATATCGGTATCAGTATCGATCGCGATCGTATCTGTATCAATTGCGATCATATCAGTATCAAATATATTAGACAAACGTATCGGTATCAAATATATTGGATAAAAAAAAATCTGATAATCGTAAACTAATATGGTTGTATCGGCTGATATATTGGTCAAATATCAATTGTATTTATATTTTGAATATCGATTGATATATTAGATGTGTCGATCACTATGGAGATATATTGCGATATTGTCATGATATCGAGTCCTTGATACTATTGTATATCGGCCAATACGTGTCGTATCGACTATATTTCCATCAATGGGCGGATGGAATCAAACCCCAGATTCAACTAAAGCCCCTCACTCCGTCATCACTGTCAGTTGACTCGAACTCAAGCGTGATTCCAGCCTTGGCCCCAATCTTTTATTCTTTGTTGATTTGTCCAAGTTGGTTGCCTCTTCATAGCCACTCGTCTACCTCTCCGGCACTGCAGTCACTCATCTGCTCCTCTGGCACCGTGGCCGATTGTTCAGCTATCTGCTTGCCTTCCTCTCCACTCCACTGTTCATCCACTCTCCATTCCACTCCTATTGCTATCCATTCTGCTTTTGACTTCCTCTCATACTTGCAAATTTCATATCTGCTATGTATGAATCTGGAGATAATCTTGAAGTTGCATAACAAG
>JAOVVI020006266.1:0-15778 GCA_028571085.2 Nepenthes alata | reverse complement strand
TCATTGGTGGGCGGCGAGGATCCTACCACATGTCAGCTTGCTGATACAGAGAGCAACAGCCATGCTTTCTCTTGCTTCCTCGTCGGATGTTCCGGGCAAACCAATCCGTTAACCCCAATGACTATCGTTGGGGATGGTTTCATTTATTTTTAAAGATAGTGGTCACGTTTTTTCATATTTTAATTATTTAATTTTAAATAAATAATTATAATTTAATAAATAATTATAATTATTTTTTAATTTTATTAAATATAATTAAATAATAATTATTTATTTAAAAATAAATAGTTTAAATTTTAAAAAAAACAAGAAACGATAGAATCTAATAGTTCGCTCCACTTGGCATACAATTCTACGATTTTCTGACGTGTTAAAGAGTTTTTATGTGGCCCAGAAACATTCCTTGCCGTATATACCTGCGCCGCTTCTTTCAAACAATTATCGTTAGTTTTTATTTAAAAATTAAAAAAATAATAATTAGTTTTTTTCCTAAAAAATGGTAAAATATTAAATACTCATATTATAAAATAAATAAATAAATTATTATTATTGTTCATAAACTTTAATACAAATTGAATTGAACAGCTGGATCTAACTGGCCAAGGCATTTTCTTTATTATTCCAGTTCTTTAAATTTATGACTTGATAAAAAAATTATCAAAATGTATTTTCATCTTTCATTTATGTTTATAGAATAAAATATATACTCTATTTATTTTTATTATATGCTTAATTTTACTTTAATATACACTTTTTAATCTATAAAAAATTACTAAATTTGTCATCTATTTTTATATCATATGATACATGTAAGATATAAAAAGTCTAAGATATACCTATGTTTTTTGTTATAAATTTAAAATTTTTGGAGACCTAACTAATACTAGATGAATCATATTTTATAATTGATACGTCTCTAAATCAGAATTATCGAACAAATTAGGGAGTCACCTTACTCAAGTATTTGATTAAAAATGTGACCGATATTCATTACTCAAAATTTGGATCCTACACACCACAACAAACGAATAAGAGGTAAGAAAAATATATGACTCGCTTTACGATATATCCTTCAATATCAAGTCAGAAATATTTCTATATTAAAAAGAAAAATATAAGAAAATAAATATATTGATAAAAGTGGAAGGTAATTAAATATTTGATGGAGGACTGTACTCTGTAGGATGCATTCAAAAGAGTGACCGACTTTTGAAGCATTACACTTATGTTGAAGAGTGACTTTGGAAGTATTGCACTCATGAGTAATAGTGGCTTTACTTGTTTGAAACTTTGTTTGTGTGAATGTTCTTTTGTCTAGATCTCTCCCCCACGGGAAAAGGGGTCGTCTCCTGACGTTACACCTTCACAGTAATGATAGACATTAATTGTGTAACTGTTGTCAATATTTATTGGTTGGATTGTTACAGTTTGTAATCGTTAAATCGATATAATAGTTATCCTTAACAGTCCACCGATTATCCATTAATGCACATTTATTGCTGGACAGGTCAAGTCACGCCTTTTAGGTTAACCGTCATGCCTTTTGCCTTTTTGAGCTCAGAGGGTTTTTCTATTGGGCCTCCGCAACTTAAGCTTTTCTTCATTCTACGGATTAGATTCTGGACCGGCCCACATAGTGTCGTATCCGTTACTAGCCCCTCATGTTGAGATGTTTGAATTTTAACTCCAAACATATTCATGATAGGACGCTGACTATAGATTCTCCATACATGTTTCTTCCCTAGATATTCAGCTAATTCGGTACTATGTTTGGCAGGACTTGATTATCTACCATTAAAACTAGGATGCACTATCTTCTTAGATTAAATGCTTGTTGATCTTCCATTTTGGAAATAAATGGCGGGGCTCTTTATATTTTGTATCACGAAACGTCTTTGCCAGCCATATGCTATGACGTTCAAAGCCAGCATAGAACCTATACTACCACAAGCCAAAGTCGAAGTGTGTTCTTCTCCAACATTTGAAGTCAAGTTCCGCTGATACACTTGAAATCTGCATTGGTTACCCTCTTTTTATGAAAATCTACCTTAATTTTCCTCTTTTAGATCCTCGCCAAGCTCTAGGCCTTGTTATGACAATGCCTCCATTATCACACCTCGTCAATAGCAACGGGTTTTGGCGGACTGTCTCCTCTCCTCTCTGTGAGGAGTGGTCTATTTTGATGTAACTCTGAAGAGGGCTGCCTCAAACTCTAACTAGGAAAAGATTTTTATTTTATTTTATTTGCCTCCTCGTTGAGGAAATGTTACAATTTTAAAAGGGATTGTTACTATTTATCTGGGAAGTTCTTTTCTACTCTTTTCCATCTGAAATGTGCAGTTTTTAAAGTACTGCTACTATTTTAGGAGTAAGAGCCTCTCTTCTTTATGTGTCCGTCCCAAGGTCAATTAGACTACTATAATCAAATTGTCACTCCATGCATTATTTTTTCCCTTTTGAGTTGTACTTTCGCTATTGTAAACTTATATATTGTAAAATGAATTAATGAATGAAAATTTTCAAGCATTATTTGTCTTTATTATATAGCTCCAATATTCTTGTATGCTCTAAAAAGTTAAAGCGCTTAAATGTTATTTTTGTTGTATAATTTTTGACAATCTAACAATTCGGACCAATGACAACTCAATCTTCTGACAATCTGATGTTTAATAATTTATTCTGAACGCTCAGTTAAACATCCATTAATTAATCAAATTAATCTCGAGTGCATCAGGGTTTCACGTTGCCACTCTGCCGTCTCCGAAAGCAAAGTGTCAGGGTTTCATTATTTGTATCACTCTACCCTACTTTGTTCTTTTCTTCTTGCTTCCATAGCTTCTTGAGTAACTTCTTATGATATCACTGCGATCCAATCTATACTCACTTGTAATGATGTAGATGCTATGGACAAGAAGTACAATATTTCAGTAGCACTTCCTTACATAATGCCCGAGGCTAAAGATAAGGCTTGCGCTCATCGATTCAGTTTTATTACCATCTATGAGGCACATCTAAAGGAAGGCATTTGTATTCCTTTTACAAAAGAGCAATGCAAAATTTTGGAGGCTCTTGAGATTTTAGTGGCTCGCCTCCACCCCAATGGTCTTCGATATTTAATTTCCTTTATATATTTTCTTCTGTTACAAGAATCTTTTCTTAGACGCCTAGGCCGTGAAGGTGATCTTTCGGTTCAATCATGATGCAAATTGTATTTCTTTCACCCCAAGGGGAACCTAAATTTAATAAAATGTTGGAAGGATCGATTCTTTTATATGGCAGTTCCTTCTGACTGGACCCTCTCCAATAAATGGGGTAGAGTTAGTGGCATCTATGCCGAAGATGTTATGGAGAGAAAAGATCGAATGACTTGGCTGCTGACTAAGCTTGTTAAAGAGAATGCTGCCACTCTGCATCATATGAGTTCCTAGCTGATCCGGAAGGTGTTCGGTGATGTTAAATGGGAGGTCAGGATGGAAGGAAATGACATCACTGCTATATCGTTTCGTCAACCTAAAAGGAAATTGAGAGGTTTGTTTATCTGGAATTCTCCTGAAATGGCGGCCAACAGGGTGGTTTCTTCCTTAACTTCCTCAACCGTGCCATTGACAAGGCCCGTGAAGCGATGATTGCTGAACAAGCTGGTGAGTCATCGTAAAGGCCGGGTTCCATTCATTCTTCTCCAGTTCGCCCAATTTTTGAGGGGACAACCGGACTTGTTGAGGGCGGTGAACTCCCCAGTACCTTCTGCTGTAAGAATAAATGACCCCGCGACTGACGGATCGAGTGAACCAATCGACCCTGCAATTGTGGCCGAGTACGGGGTTCTAGTTTTGGTCATCTCATCACCTGATGCATCTGTCTCCATGCCTTCTACTATTTTTGTCAAGGAGCGTGTTAATAATGACTAGGTGGCTGAAAAATTAATTGACAATAATCCGGAGGCTATGGCTATAGAGGAAGTGTCTCGCTTGAGGCTTCGACATCTGAGTTACGGGAGATTTTGGCTATTTCTCCTTCTCCTCCTGGATTTGAGGTGCTCCTCTATCGCCACGCAGTGCCTTTACTGTGCTATAAGTCTCCATCTCTTATAGGACCTAGAGCTTCTCTTGGCCCGTCATTCCAAAAGGGGCCATCTCTCATTGAGGTACTGCCTGTCGAACCCTTCATTTTTGTATTTATGTCCGTTGTTAATGTTGTTCCTAACTGACCGTTTCATTTTACTTGACAGTCATAGAAATTGATTTGTCTGATAGTGGAGGGTTTGTACCATCAGGACGTTGAGATCTCACATCTATCTCAGACGTATGCTAATTCTACCGTACTCAAAGAGATGGAGATTCGAGTGGATACTGCCATTACTAATACTCAACAGAGTCGAGAACGAGCTGCTTTCATTAACCGTGAGTTGTCAAAGTGGATTGCGAGATTCAAGGAGTTTTCAATTGAAAGATCTTTGGCTCTGGATCGAGTCACCACACTCAAAGACAAACTTCAAAAGGCGAAGCAACAACTTTTCAATCCCTAGAGTAAGTATGTTTGACTCGAAGGAGAGTTGAGGAGTCGTCTACGTCCAGGAAAAGTTGGTGATGCGCTGAATGACAGATTTTAGGATGGCTTTCAATATTGCAAATGGATCGTATCCTTGTTCGCTCCTAACTTTCCAATGGGCTTCCTTGATTCGAGAAATGTTGGAGGACTTCGTCGTTCTAATTTGACTGATTTCTCATAGGCAGGAGGGGAAACATTGCCACAATCAACGGAGGGCTCCTAACCTTAGGATAATCGTTTTATTTGAGTGTAGGTATTAGGCAATATGTTGTAATCTCCTGATGGATGCTCCTTGTTGTAACAATTTGACTTATTAATAAATCATCTAGATCATTAGATCATTGTCACTGATATCTGTGAGTTTATGTTGAATCTTTTTGCTTAACATTTATTTTGTTTACTGACTAAACGTTGTTACTATTGTCGCCGGGGTTTGGTTAGACGTATTTGTCTGATTGTACTCATTCCTATGAGAGGACATCATAAAACTGGAAAAGCCTCTTTATGGTCGACTAAGTTTAGTTGCCAAAGTCGCTAGGCTTTGATTGAGCCTAGGCCATCGTACGCATTAAGCTTATGGTGCTCATTCCAGTAAAAGGAAGTTGTTGCACTTATGCGACAGGTTCCAATCGATTGATCATTATATATTGATGGTACTCTTTCCTGTAGAAGGATATCGTTGTACGCATGCTGAAAAGTTTCCTAAGGTTTTCTTTTGTTTTGACCTCTTTTTTAGGGGGTTCGACTTTCATTTGCAAGCCCCCGAGCCATTATATTCTACCTCATCTAGGCCGCATGGTTATCTAAATCGAGGTTTTGATTTCGACTTCAGTTAGGTCACTCGGAAGTCTTGACTGAGGTTTTTGACCGTGCTTTAGTAGGTCGATCTACAGGCAAAGACGTTCACCCGATTTACGGTCAGTTTGTACAATTTGACTTACACAATAACATACAAGCACTCACATGAACAATAAAATAAATAATTATTTATTTTATTAATGAAAACATGATTGCATCATAAATGTAGATCATATGACATGTTTTAGGTTTACTTGTGCTTAGCGAAGGTTCACTAAAAATATTTTTTAAGGTGGATGTCGTTATATGTTCTCAAGACCAGTTTTCTATTTTGAGTTCGTTATATGTTCTCAGGACCAATTTTCTATTTTGAGAGCACAATTTATATACACCGTTTCAGAGAATTGTTGAGACTAGAAATGGTTCCTCCTAATTTGGGGACAGCATATTCTTATCGACAATTTTATCTGTTGTCTCTATACTCCGTAGAATTAGGTCACCTACCTCGAACTAGCGTGCATTTACCTTTTTGTTATAGTATCAAACTATCCATTGTTGATAAGCCGTCGAGCGTAGCCTTGCTGCGTCTCAAGCTTCTTCAAATAAGTCGAGATGCTCTCTGAGTTGCTGAGAGTCGTTTCGCGGGTTGAAGTGTTCGACTCGAAGGCTAAGCAGACCAATTTCTATCGAGATGACCGTTTTAATCCCGTAATATAAGCTGAAGGTTTTTTCATGTAGGTTCCCTCAGTGTCATCCTGTAGGACCACATCATGGAATGTAGTTCGTCCGCCCAAGACTACCTTGCATCTTCTAGTTTCGTTTTCAACCCGTGTAGTAGGGTTTGGTTCGTTACCTACACTTTCCTGTTCGCTTGTGGATAGGAGATAGAAGTGTGAACCAACCGGATTTTCAAACTCGTACAGTACTTCGTGATTCTTTTACTAATGAATTGAGTTCCGTTGTCGATTATTATGACATCAAAAATTTTAAATCTGTATATGATACTATACCGAACGAACTCCGTTACATTCTATTTGGTTATCTATATTAAAAGAGAGACATCTACCCATTTAGTGAAGTTGTCAATATCAACTATAACAAACTTCCTTTACCCAAATACAATGAACAATTAGCCTAATATATCGAGCCCCCACTTTGTGAAAAGCCACAGTGACTGTAGGGACTGCAGCTCCATGTGTGACTAATAAGGAACGTTACCATAAATTTGACAGTTTTTACATTTTTTTTACAAATTTCACAGCGTCTCACCTTATCATTGGCCAGAAATAACCCTATCGCATGACTTTAAATGTTAGGTTCTTACCCCATATGATCCACAAATTCCAAAATGTACTTCACTTAGCACATAGTTAGTTTCTTTTGACGTGAAACACCACATGTAAGGGATGAAATAACCTCATTGATATAGTCTCCCATCCATGATGGCATATTAGCCTGCTATCTTTTTTATACACGTGGTGTCGTCTAAGTTTTCTAGTGAAGGCCTTCAACGAGGTATATTCTGTACAAAGTCACCCAGGTTTGTTGTCCGAGATCTGAAGCATTTCTTGCTTTGGGACTTCTATATTTGGGGTTGCAAGAATTTCTCGCATATCTCAAGCATATTACTCGGGCTTATTAGCTGCTACAGCTTTCGCCAATTGATCCTCCTTTCAGTTGTCTTCTCTCGGGATGTGGATTATTTTTACACTATTGAATGTCATGATCAGGCCCTTCCCTCTAACAAGATATCTTGCGAGTAATGACCTAGACATTTCAAAATTTTCGATGACCTAATTGACGATCAACTCCAAGTTACTGTGGACGATTAGGGTTTTTACCAAGCATTCCTTGACAAGCCTGAGTTCGGCCAGTAAGGCATCATATTTGGCGATATTGTTGGTGGCCGAAAATTCGATAGTCATCGAGTATTTCATCTTCAATCCATCTAAATCCCTCAAGATCACGTCTGCTTTGCTTCCTGATTGGATTGATAACCCATCCACATGAAAGATCCAAATTAGAACTTCTTGTCAGTTGGCGCCTTCACTTGTATCAACGACATCTAAAGTCAAGGTCATCGTTTTGACTATAAAATCCATAAGAGCTTGAACTTTCATGGTTGGTCACAATCAAAATTCCACGTCGAATTTGCCCAATTCAATGGTCCCTTTGAACAGTCGTCCAGATATGTCGGGTTTCTATAGAATCCCTTTTAATGGTTAGTCCGTCAGGACAATAATCTTGTGAGTCTAAAAGTACGTCGTATCTTTCTGGCAGAATAAACAAGCACCATAGCAATCCTTTCGGCGTGCGAGTAACGAGTCTTGGTGTCTGTTAGGATTTTATTGACGTAATAGACCGGTCATTGTATCTCAAATTCTTAAGTAATCAAGACTGAACTTAGCACTGTATCTGAAATCGCCAGATAGAAGTACAACTCCTCACCATCTTTCGATGAGATCAAAATAGGTAGATTGACAAGATATTTTTTTAGTTCTTAGAAGCCTAAATTGCAGTCAAATGTCCATTGAAAATGGCTTGCCTTCATTCCTCTCAAGACCTTGTAGAAAGAAAAATGTTCTCTACTGATTTTGCTAAAAATCGGGAGAATGCTGCAAGTTTCTGGTGAGTTTTTGAACTTTCTTCACTGTTTGAGGCGGATTCATATCTATGATAGATTTTATCTTTTTAGGATTCACTTTGATTCCTCATTGAGATACGATAAAGCCAATGAACTTTTCTAAAATTTTTCTGAATACACACTTGATTGGATTCAACTTCATTTGGTGTGCTCGAAACACCTCGAAAGCTTCTCTGAGATTGCGAATATAGTTGTCGGCTGTTATACATTTGATGAGTATGTCGTCCACATATACTTTCAAATTTTGACCAATTTGCAACTTGAACATTTTATTCACGAGCCTCTGATACATGGCTCTTGCGTTCTTTAGACTGAATGGTATGACTTTGTAACAATACGTCCCCTAATCTATCATGAAAGACGTGTATTCTTTATCATCGAGACTCATTCAAATTTGGTTGTAACCTGAATAGGCGTCCATGAAATTTAATAGCTCATGCCAAGATGCCGAGTCTACCAATAGGTCAATCCTTGGCAATAGAAAACTGTCTTTCGGACATTTTATTCATATTAGTAAAGTTGACACACATCGGCTATTTTTCATTATTTTTCTTAACTAGTACCACATGTGATAGCCAATCTAGATATTAGACTTTCCTTATGAAACTTACGTTGAGTAGCTTCTTGACTTCTTCTCTTATGACAATTAACTTCTCAATGGAATGGTTCATCTGCTTCTATCTAACGGGCTTGTAACCAGGATCAATACCCTACTCGTGAACCATTATCTCGATCAGGATTCTTGATATATTAGCAGGTGTCCATATAAACACATCAGAGTTCTGCCGGAGGAAGGTCATTAGCTGCTCACACAGGCGACCCGTCAGCGAGCTTCCGATCTGAACACATTTCTTGGGGTCACTTTGATCTAGAGGGATCTAATCAATCAATTCACCGGACTATCCCTACTATAGTGTTGCTCTGTCTCGGAGATTGAACTCTTCAATCAACTAATTTGGAATTGCCTAATTGATCTGAGATAAGAAGTATGTCCAACAGGTGAGTTGGTCACCTAGGACCTCTCCGATGCTACTTGCTATCATGAATTTCATCTTGAGATATGGGATTGACGTCAATGCTTCGAATGTGACTTAACAGGGTCGTCCCAAAATTGTATTGTAGATTGAGGGTAAGTTGGCTATTAGGAATGTGAACATGCGAAATACTGTCTTTGGATACGTTTCTAGCATAACCTTCTATTAAATAGTTCCCTGGACTGAAACGAGTTCATTATCTAGTCTGTATAGGGGTCCTTTAGCTGATCTCATTTGGTCCTTTTTAATTCGAGCTTAAAATATACGCTAA
Source organism: Nepenthes alata (assembly GCA_028571085.2). NCBI lineage: Eukaryota > Viridiplantae > Streptophyta > Magnoliopsida > Caryophyllales > Nepenthaceae > Nepenthes > Nepenthes alata. The sequence continues at coordinate 6,483 of JAOVVI020006266.1, read as the reverse complement.
GATACAGTAAATTTTTTAAACTTTCATTATCAATAAAGACTCATTTCAATTGGTAGTCAAACATACTGTTCAAAACAAGTGAAGATATAACAAGAGGATCGAAATGAAAAAATATTACATTAGTCATATTATTATCGGTAAAACTAATGACATCATTTCTAATTCCTACCCTCTACTTCTTGTTACTAGAAGATTCTCTAGGGTGGTCCAAAGTATTATTTCTGGATAGTCTTATGGTTACCAAGTTAACCACTCCAACCACAATTTGATAATGCGGTTGTTTTGATTAGCCTGACTCATCATCATCTGCTCTCCCGGATATCTACTCTGGGTCTCTCAAGAAATTATTGAGATATCCTTTCCGAATGAGGGTTTCAATTTCTTTTTGTAGAGTCCGATAGTCCTTGGTGCTATGATTCGAAGATCGATGGTAGAAGTAGTACTTAAATTGATCTCCTCCTTTTGAGTTCTTGGATTGTTTGGGCCATTTGAGGAACATTTCGTCTCGAATTTACATGAGAATGTTTAACCAAGTGTCGTTCAATCATTCAATGGAGCTAGATTCAAGGGCCTAAACACATTTCAAACACCCAGCTCTATCCTCAGCTGTTTCCTGGGATTTCAGTTATTAGAGTTGTCTCCATTCCTCTTCTTCCCACTTGTCAATCCCGAATGGTGGTCTATACATTTTGACTTCTTTGCTTTGTTGGCCTCTTCGACGACGATGTATGCGCATGTAATAGTCTCTACCTCAAGAAAAGTCATGAGCTCTTGTTGGACTAAGTATTTGAAAAAATCACCCAATTGTATGGTCATCATGAAGGAATTCAGTTTCACCTCATCATTTATCTTGAATATCCTTCGAGTTTCTACATTGAATCGGGTCAGGAAGTGCTTCAAACTCTCATTTGACCCATACCGGTGTGGATAAGGTGCCACGGCTACTTTTCCTCCCTTCGACTAGAGGCAAACTGTGACAAAAAGTTATCTACTAACTCCTAAAAACTTCGAATTAAATTTGGTTGTAACCGGTAAACTTAAATTCGAGCATCTCCCTTAAGGGTTAATGAAAATCAAAGACACAAAACCACATCATCTAGACTTTGGAATTCCAACAGAATGCAGAAGTGATCCAAATGGTCCATCAGATCTGACCTTTCATCGTAGGACTCTAGGGTTAACATCTTAAATCTACGAGGGAGTTGTTATGTCTGAATCTCTCTTGTGAACGGTAACCTTCTCAGGTTGGGCCAAATGTCTGTCAGTACTTCCTTTGAATAGCCGCTGTTCGATCTTTTGAATTCTCTCCTACACTTGGGAGGTGGACGCAATCCTTTAGTATTGAGAAATGTCCTCAACTCTGAGTAGTTAGGAGAGATGTGTTGGCTCGACCAGGTACAGGCCCTCCTCGGAAGGTGTTGCACGAAGCCTCTTCTCAAGCTAAAAGCCTTCGATCGTCTCAAAAACAACGCTAATTTTATCGCTCTAGACTTTCATCCCGTACTTCACGACTCAACCAGCCTTCCAACTAGGTCTAGGCCCTGTCGCTCATAGCCTCTCAGGCCTCAAGGTCATCAGATCGCTAGATCATATCTCTGGCAGGCTATTTCTTCCTACATTTCCTCCTTTTTGACACTAAAATCTGAGAGTTAGAGGGAAGAGCCCCTAGCGGTTGTCCCTCCAAACAAGTACATATGGTCTGGAGCACTTTCGACTTCGTGTCCACGCAGGCAACCAGTGTCTCCACGTCCAAGTTTGTGGCTGGACAAGCATCTCCATGACTACCCACAGTTTCACTATGGGAGACGGTTTCTCTCTTTGGTACACTTGCTTGAGCCCTAGTGTTTACCGTGTTTACTTTCTTCAGTTATGTGGTTTGACTTTTCATCATTACTACAGACGGCGCTAATAATGCATCTCTAGATCCGAATTACTGAATGAGTTAGGAAGCCGCATTACTTGGATGTCTGATAGGAAATGGGTCCAGTCTTCATTACTCAAAATTTAAATCCTACAAACCACAAAAAATAAATAAAAGGTAAGTAAAATATGAGACTTGCTCTCCGTTATATCCTCCGACACTCAAATCAAAAATCTTTCTATACAGAAGAGAAAGATATAAGGAAGTATATGCGTGGATACAAATGAAATGGGATTGAATGTTTGATAGAAGGTTGTACTCCATAGGATACTCTCAAAGGAGTGAGCGACTTTTGAGGTATTGCATTCATGTTGGAGAGTGACTTTGGAAGTATTGCACTCATGAGTAAGAGTGGCATTGCCTGTTTGAACCTTCATTTATCTAAATCTCTCCTTTTCCCATCGGAAAAAAGGATTTATTTATAGTGTGTAGCGTCAATTTGGTAGTCCATTGGATATTACACCTCTACAGTTATGAAAAACATTAATTATGTAACCGCTGCCTACATTTACCAGTTGGACTGTTACGATCTTCAATCATTAAATCGGCATAATAACTACTCGTAAAAGTCCATTGATTACCCATTAATAACCATTTATTGTTGAACAAATTAGGTCACGCTTCTTAGGTTAGCCACCACACATTTTACTTCTTTGGGCTCAGAGAATCATCTGTTGGGCCTCCACCACTTAGACTTTTTTTCCTTTTACGAACTAGATTTTGAACCAACTCGTGTTCTTTCGTACTCATCAATAATCAATTGTATATTAAATTATGAATATTGCATAATTAAAAAATTAAGAGTCTAAAAAAATAAGAAAAATAAAAATTAAGAATATTATTTTGGTAATTTTTTTAGTAAACTGCTAGATTTTGTCTAAATAATTTATAAAAATAAATGAAAAAATAGAATTGTGATTGATCAGTTTCTATCTGACCCAACAACTGAAGACATTTTATCTAGTAAATTTTGTATTGTTTAATTCTGTTGGGTTCAGTACCCGAGGTTCCCAATCTAATGGGTAAAAGGTAAGTATTTGACCCAAAAGAATAAGGGCATCGAGGTCCGAGAACAGTTCCTTGAGCAGCAGCCTCAGAAACGTCCGAGAACGTCAAAACCCGAGAACCCAAATCAAACAGTGTTGAAGTCCACAAACAGTACGAGGACTCTCCAAGATGTCCGAGAATGACAACTCAGCTTAGCAAACGTCCAAAAGACGCGTAAAGCCTGCAACACGCCACCACCGCCAGGACTGACACAGCAGTCTGACATTCCTGGCACAAACGGCGCGAAACGGCTCAGGCAGCCAATAGCTTGCCACGCACGATTCCGTACCTGACACGGCAGAGAAGTGTCAGGAGGTGGGTGGCCAGCCTGGCATCTGGCAGCCAACGGTAACATTCACCTCTATATATACCCAGCTTGGGGCATCAGAGAAGGGGATTCTTTCCTTAAGCTAAAAAGAGAAAGAGAGAAAAGCAAAGGCAAACGCTCGTCCAAAACACTCGGACAACACCTTGTAAACGTCAGAAATCATATTTAGTGAAATATTTTCCAGGCCAGGCCTCGTGGTTTTCCCTTCTCATTCAAGAGAAGGTTTCCACGTAAAAATCTTGTGTTCGATCTCTCTTCTCTCTCTCTTACTCAATCATCATCTCATTTTTGTGTTGCTCGGACCCTGAAAATCCGGTACGCAACAACTATGTATCAATTTATTTATTTTGTATTTCTCTATAGTTTTAGATATAATTAAGTTTGACCAATGAATGAATTTAATGAGAAATATTTTTATAAAAATTTGATTTGACCACGAGACTGGGATGATATTATAATTATATAAAGTTTTATATTGCATTTAGGTAATACTTTTACCATAATTTATGGTATCATCTTGAAATTGTTCAATTTAAGGATAAGTAATAAGTTATGAACTTTTTAAATTTCATATTATTATATATTTATTAAGGTTATCATTAATATGAACTTTTTTTTTGTTATTGTAGTCCAAGTGGAAAAATATTTAAATAATTATTAATTGGTTTCTACATGTAGGCCATATTAATAATAATATTTAAAATTTAAATATATATTAATCATTTCTAATTTATAATTTAATTAAAATAATTTAAACCGGTAAAGAATATCTTAAGTATATATTTCATTGATGAGAGAAATATAAAAGTGCAAGACTTTTCATATAAAAGTATATATTTTTTATATATGAACAGATATAATCCTCAGTATGATAAACTCATCTCTCAACTTATGCGTAAAGTTCTTTTACTTTTAAGAAGAATCGTGTATTATTTATTTCTTATTTTTACTATAATTCTTAAAAAAAATTATAATTCAAAAATATAAATTAATATAATATCGTGATTGATTATATATTATCACAGTATATTGAGCAAATAAATCTAAAGGACGATGACTTTCAATGGCACAAATGGCCAATGGTATGTATGTATTTAATGATATTTATTATGTAATATATGGTTTTAAATATTGTTCGGCTATAAAAATAGACGTAATGCTATACCCATGAAATGGCTACAAAAACATTAATTAATCTCATTACAATAAAGTAAACTTGACAATTAAAATTCGCAATAGAAAACGTTATACCTATTTAATTTGATAATTTTAATAAATCATCAAATATTTTTCATGCGTTATAGGAATTCGAAGTATCCCACAAATTAACGGGTCATTAATCGCATTTTCACGTTGAGTTGATCTGATACGAATATGGTTTTCGTAATTTTGAATTTGAATATTACGCGACACAATTGAAAATGAGAGGTCAGAGGATAGTCGGAATAATTTTCACCCTATATCCTCCGACGCACAAGTCACAAATCTTTCTAAGAGTATAGAAAGATGCATATATCAGTGGATCAAGCGTTTGGATGACCCAATTGATGAACGACTTAGAAGTGCGCCCAGAGCTGCAGCTTAGAGACATGGCCGGTAGAGGGCGGTTTAGAAGTGCGCCTGCAGAGAGGCGTCTTAGATGCGCTATTGTAGATTGTACGGCTGTCTAAGTATTACTTGGGTGTTCTAGAGGGATTGCCAGTTATTTGAATGGAAGATCTCTTGGAGGGAGTGTCACAAACTTGGACCAATTTAATCAATTTAAATAATAAATTATAATTTTTAAAATTTAAAATTTAAATTAAATCCAACAAATAATATTACGTCTCAAAAATTCGGATGTGACAAAATCAAATACATAAGACCTGACAGGTCAAAATCCTCTCAGGACCTCATCGAAAAACGATCCAGACGATATAAATTCGACCTACTATATAGTCATCATAATGAAGGTAATAAATTAACCAAAATCATGAATCAGATATAATGAAAATATCCCAACTGATTTCAAAATATAAGCATGGGCATATACCCGGTCAATTTCATAATACAATCATATCAACTTTCAATTTAAACCATAACAAACTAAAACTCACCAAATCGGACGAATGACTGACCGATTACGTCCTAACTCTTGCAGTGTATCTGAATCTTCTACATTGAATGGTCAAAACAAAAAATGTGAGCCAAATACCCAACAAGTATCATATTTAGATAAAATGAGTCCAACGAATCAGATGAAAGGTTAAATAGATGAAAATCCAGTCAAATTACGGAAGAAGTCTAAATCGCAGATAAAATAAATCCAATAGAAATATAAGATCCAAAGTTTAAAATTTAATGGTAGTCTCGTACTCAAAGCAAGTATCTAAATCCAAAATAAATGTCTAAATTTTGAAACAGTCATAATCGGGACGTATGTATGTATTTATGTATATATAAACAAAACAAATGTGATCCGGACTACTTCCAAAGCCGATATCCAATCTGAGTCCAAGTGCAAGTTCAAATCCACGACCTAATCAGCTTGTAATCTCTGGTAGAACTAATAGCCGTATGATCCAATAACATATGCAGAAATCGAGCAGCGTTGCGACATATATTCTAAAGATCCGGACAAAAATATATAATCAAAATCGCAGAACGAAACATACCAAGGCCCTACTGAAGGCAAAATTAGCGAATCTCAAATCCAAATCAAAATTCAACATTAATCAATACAGAAATACAAATTATGCACCAAATCTGAGTTTTAATTATTTAAAAACTAATTTAAGGAATAGTTATACATAATCTCGGCAATCTTAGGCCAAAATTAATGTACTTTGTACCCATTAATAAGGTTGCTCGCTATGTTTTGCTACCATCGACTTTGGGTGTATTCCTCAAGTTTGTCAAATATATTAGGATGTCCGAATATATTCTAAGGTCAAATCAAATTATCCAAATGGGAAGGGTCAGTGCTCGAAACCTTTCCTGTCGGCGAAAAAAAATTTCTAAATAAATCTTTCCGTCGGGAGTTGGTCAGAGTGTCTAATTTTTAAATCCAAATGTAGTGACCACAACCCAACTCGTGTATATAAAAATGCACCGCCTATTCACGTTTTATGTATATTTTTGTTATACATACTGATATAAATATCCATTGAGTCCAATAATTTTTTTTGATTTTTGAAAAAATAATAAA
>JAOVVI020006264.1:0-15779 GCA_028571085.2 Nepenthes alata | reverse complement strand
TTTATTTTGTCTAATTTTAAAGTTTTTTATCCAAAATTCAGGAAATAATTATGAAAAACTGCGAAAATTTTTAAATTTTTAAATTTTACAAAATTTAAAAAATTAGATTTCTATAGTTTCGCGGTTGATTTGATGCAATAAAAATCCATTGCCCATTACAAAATATAAGTCAAACAAAAACATATTTATAGGTTTCTATGATTTTTAATTTATAATTTGTGCACATTTTTATATTTTGTGTAGATTTTCACTATTTTTTCTCATTATGCTCAAACCAAACCTAGCATTAGGCTTGTTCTTTGCTAATTCCAGCAAAATAATAAAAATATATACTAGCAAGAAAAAAGCAAAAAAAAAAAAATAGTGGAATATTTCTCACTGCATTTTATTTATCGCTCCTTTTTCATTATAAGCACGATATATTTATTTTTTTAAAAAATAAAAAAATATATATATATAATTTAAAAAAAAAATCCCAAAAAATATGGCTTCGAACCTTTAATATCATTTCCTTGTGATATTAAGGATTTGATTTTTTTAATATTAAATATTTTTTTAATAATAGATATTTCTGTTTTCAACGGGGGAATTATATCGGAACTGCATTGACCATATCTCCGACCGTTGGAATCTCGGATCCGTCCTCTGTAAAGGACAGGCGAAAAACGCCATCACACATGGAACAGAGAGAGAGAAGAGGATGGCGGGTTGAGCATTTTTACCTCATATTTCGTTCTTTTCTTCAGACACTTAGATTTGATTGTCAACAATCTCTGCATACTTAAGTAACCCTTCTTAAACGCCAATGATTTCCATTTTCTAGGTTTCGTTTTCATTAGCCTTATTGTCTCTTCTCGAATTTTAATCTTGACGCTCTTGATTTATGCCCGGAGTTGCCGAATTGGGGTGTATTTCTAGGTGCAGTTGTTTGGTGATATCGTAATCCTGTTGTTGAGTTTCGATTGATTAAGAGTTGAGGTTGATTGCTCGATTTTGTTCACTAAGTCAATATTGTTGCTTGGTTAGAGCATGAGTTGCATTTGATACATCCGTTTTTCTGCCGTTCGTTGCTGGTTGGAGTAGAGAATTCTGCTGTGAATGAGGGATGGGTTTGGCGTCTAGTTATAAGGTATATGCGTTTCGTTATATTTCTTAGCAACCGGCTCTATCTATCTGTAATTCTGTGTAGCAGGATTGTCTGCGCTATATCTGTTACTTTATATTATAGAGTGTATCGTAAATCAAATTCCATCTGTTCGGATAAATTGCAACATTTTCGAATAAAGGAACTGGAGGATGTGCTCACTCAACCGAGGATTTCAAAGCAAGGAAAGAAACAGGTTTGTCGTCATATATGATTATTTCCATTGCTCAACATGCAGGAATAAATAGCAGCATTTTGGTGGTGCTAGAACTCTAGGTCATGTGAAAAAAAAAAAAAAAGGTCTTATTGAGGGTGATTGATATTTGATTGGTAACTTCTTCAAAAGCAGATTGTGTCATGCTTGTTCATTCTTGCGGTGCTTATTGATCTTGTTAATGCATTTTCACAATCAGATTGTTCTGCATAGACAATAACTTTAGCATCTGAGTCCCAACTACGATTGTCAAGAAAGGGAAAAAGGGGATCAATGGTTGCAAGATTGCTTTATTGGCTTCTTTTACTTGGGTTAAACTATCACTGCTTAACTTTATTGTATTTATAATTATCCATATTATCGATAAGTTTATATTCTATGCATGGTTTTGAATTTTGTTGCATGCTAAACAATGAATTTTGTTGAGCTAGCGGTTTCAGCATATTGATAGTTGGGAACATGTTAAATGCTACCTTATGCATCAATCTGTGGAAGCATACATCAATGATCTCTAGCTTCTTCAGCAGTCCTCTTCTTCAGGCACATGCCTACCTATTAATCAATATCCTTTGTAGGACTTTGTTGATAGGATACTCACTATTCTTGCTGGTGATTGAGTTAATATTTGTATTCACGGCGATAGGGTTTGAAATGTGCTGTAGTCCAGTTGTGGATCCTCACATATTTGCATTGCTTCACTTAAAAATGATAAATTATGCCTTAAGCTTTAGGGTGACTTATTTAACAATATACATACACATTTAGGACTTGGATGCTTTCAACCTAGTTTGGATCGTTTGACTATGGCTCCGCATTCTTTACGATCATAAGCTTGATCATGAGAGCTAAATTAGGTCTCCTGCTTGAAAAAGACATCCTCTCATAAAGCTATGTATATTATTAAAAGATGTGACTTTATCCTTGCCATCAAATGGGAAGTTTATGCTTATATAGGTGCTTGCATGGCACTTTTAGAGGCTTCTATTTTGCTAGTAGAGTAAACTCTCTTTTAAACAGATTTGAAATGTGCTAGCAGAGAAGCAACTACATGTTATATGAAGGCCATATTCAAACATACAAATCATGCATATGGAGATATAATAAGGAACTCAATCCCTTTTGAAGTATCATCTCCTCTCTTTTCTTTGAGAAATTACATTCACCACATAATCTTCTACTCACCAAAAATTCTGACAAATTTAAGATTTCAAAGTAGGTGATACTGATATATTGGATGGCCAAAGGTAGAATTTTGGAATCCACAAAGAAAAGTAGACATGTTGATCTATCTTAGATATGCTAGTTTTTTATCTACAGTGAACTCCCCTCCAGTTGATGGGTATCATTTGCATGGAAATGAAAGAGGGCATGATGATGCAGATGAGACTGTGCAATTACGATAGAGGGGAATGGAATTTATGGGGTGGTACAGTCCAAGTATGATCAAGCTAATCCTAAGCATAGAAATATGGCTTTTTTTTTCTTTTGAGGAGGTTGAGTATCTAGAACACTAGATGGTTATCCATCTATTATTGAATGTCATGACTTATGAATAATATATTATTGGGCTATGGTCTCATCAATGTTTCCTGCAAAAAATAAGCCAAACTTGACCTGCTATTTTTCCTGCCAAGAATAGTTATGCCTCTTAAAAACTGTGAACTGATCTCAAAGCAAATTAGAATTTTCCTGCCAACATTAGCCTATTGTGCCCCCAATATACGGGCAGCTGAACATTCTGCTTTCACAATTGAAAGAATTGTTATACAAACTGGACTTCTGTTGATATATTCGAGCAGCACAAAGATGACCTCTGACTGGTCTTTAACATCTTTGAGCTATATAGAATTATAGATAGGCCATTCCACATTTCTGCGCTGACTGTGTGTCTTGTGTGAAATATGACCTGAGTTTCCTGAAACATGTGGTGGTGGTCCACCACAGGAAAGAGGGACTGCTTGTGGGACATGCTTGAATGTCGTGGTACATGATTGTTGAGTTTATAGGTTGACAGGTGATATAAAATTTGGCCTAACATTTGAGGGTCTTTATGTTAGAATATCTGAGCTCTTCTCTTTGATCCAGCAAAATCAAGGGATTCCTTGAACTTTGAGCTCATGATACCTTGTTGGAACATACATTTTAATGTATAAGGTATTGTTTTCCTGCTGCATTTCACCTTCAGTGTGTTGCTTGCTTTTGGGGTGCCACTTTTTTTTTCTTTTTTCTTTTTAAACAGCATAGCATGAAGTTCATGCTTCTGTTGTGCAGTGTGAGGATCCAAAGTGTCAGGGTGTAGCAGCATAATGGCTGTGTTATTATCCCCAGGAAACCTTCAGAGGGAGTCTGACAGTTCCTTCCAAGTTTTACCGCAAACTTTGCCTCCTCAATCATGCAGACCTCTATGTTGCATTTGTTTGCTCTTTGTATTCTATGATGCATCAGGATGATTGTCAGCAGATATATTTTTGCATTTTGCTTTGATGTAGTGCTTATTTATGCTTTTTTTAACCCTATGGACATTTTGCTTCTGAGCTGGTTAAATGGACATAGTACTGTTATAAATTTATAATTTTCTACATGTTTCTCAATGCTCAAGCAAGCTGTTTTCTATTAAATATTCTTAATTATTACATAACTTCATCAAACTAGAACAAGGCCTGAGAGGATAAACCTATTGTTGACACCCCATCATGTCTCATCTGCCAAAACTGTCAACTGCAAAAAGCATGCACCAAGGTACTTTCTCGTAAATGTGTTTAGCCAATTCATCCATTGCCAAGCCCAAGCCAAACAGCCATGGGCTTAAAGTTGACCAGATAAACAAATTGTAATGGAAAACCTCATCTTCCCTGTGTATATCTTACTTAAGTGACTGCTAAATTGTAAGTGTCCACTTGGTAGAACTTAAGGATCTGTTTTGTTTTGTAACTTAGATCTATGCAATGGCTAATCTTTTATACTTGGAACTTCATTGGTTGTTATCTCTAAATCGATAAACATCATGTGAATGTCCTTTTGTCTTCCCTTAAACTGAATCATCAGATGCCTTATCAAAAAGATATTTACTTAATGAATCCTTTTTAATGTCATGAATCCATATTGATTGTCTAATAAGCTGGTATCTCACCCTAGTCGTTTTTTTAGTAATTCTTTTTATAACTTTATTTTTATTACTAATCAACTTAACAACTTAGTAATTGATCAAATTCTACATTACCCATTTTTTCTTGTATATGGGTACCTACTTGCTCTTTCAACACACATTTGACATCTTTTTGCTACTTGAAAAAGGGTAGTTCGGTCTATAAAGTTCTCTCAATGTATGAGGTCAATAAAAGGGTAGGATAACTATGGATTGATTATACGTGGTTCTACCTTATATTATGTGAGAGACCGTTTTACCTACTCGAACCTATCGCAAGTGAATTTTCTTACTAATGATTTTATTAAACAATCTAATAAATCACAAAATTTCCTCTTCCCACACACATTTCTGAGCATCTACTAGGACACTATTTAGTCTGATTGCCTTCCTTATCTTCATCATAATAATACTTTAACTTTCTATCTTCTGATTTGCCAATTTAGATTTACCCTATGCTTAGAGTCATTTAGCTCCTTAAAATGGTGTTTCCCTATCTCCATTAAAAAAGTTGTAGAAATAGTTCCTCCCTTTCTTTAAGATCCTTACTTGCAACAAGTACTCACTCCTCACTATCCTTGAGATATTTCATTTCGTTCAAGTTGTTTATTATCCTATCTCTTTTGTTAGCTTGTATAAAGACATACTTTTTTTTAATTCCTTTGAGTTGAATCACTTGTATGAATCCTTATATGCTTTAAACTATGTTTCACTCACCATCTTCTTTGCATGTTTTGCACATTTATGCCTCTTCAAATTCTCATCATTTCTACACAGAGAACATTTTATAAGAATATCTCGTTGCTTTCACTTTCTCCAGGACATCTTTATGCAACTATCAAGTTTTTTTTTTTTTTTGTCATGGTGCACTCTTTATTGATTTCCCTAAAATCTCTTTCGTTGATCTTCACATGCAATTAGTAATAGCATTCCACATCTTGTTACTCTTCCCTTTAAGGTCCCAAGTGCTTTTCTTTAGTATCTTTTCTCTTAAGGGACTTTATTTGCCATAATTTAAGTTCCACCATTTAATTCTTGTCAAAAACCAACAAACAGTGTTGTGTGATCAAGAATGGTCTTACAATCCTTGAATTTTCTCTTGATAAAATAGTCAATATGAGTTCCAAATGAGCTAGTCTTGTACATGATGAAATGCTCGTCCTCCTTGAAAAGCATGCTAGCTACCATAAAATTAGAAGCCTTGCCAAAATCCAAAGTGTCTCCTTCTTCATGTCTTTCCCCATAACCATAGCCTACATGGACAGTTGTATACCTATTTACTTCTTGTTTAACATGACTATTTAGATCCCCATCTATGAACACAACTTTTTTTAAAGTATCTCCTGGGTTACCTCACCATTCCATCCTAGAATTATGATTTTGTAACCCCCACTTAGGTGCATTTGCACTAATGGTATTGAGGGTTTTTTTTCCTATTAACGCCATCTTAATGGCTATCTTTATTCTGAATGGCCTTAATTATATCTCTACTTTCCATAGTTCCATAATTTATTTCTAGTCCTCTCTATATCCTTGGTTTTCGCTCTCATCCTCATCAACAAGGGTTTAGATGGTGTTATGAGAATCACAATAATTGTTCCAACACACCTATCTTACATATTCATAGATATGGGAAGTGTTTTTTGCCTATATGATGATTTCTTTTGTATCAAAAAATATGTAGGGGTCTAGCGTGGAGGGCCTTTTCATATCCACACTACCTGTGGATTGATGTGAGCGAATCATAGTATTCTGCATAGGCTCCCGTGGGGGGGGGAGTGCATTTGCTCAAGATGTGATCCAGATTTTCTGAATATTGGTACTTGATTGTTCAATTTCGGCTTATGTGATTCTCCATATTTGGGTTATATATACTACGTAGAAAGTGTTTTATGTTCTGTAAAAGTTGTTTCCTTTAAAGGTTGACAATCTTTTCTTTTTTCAAAACCCAATACTCAATTATAAATTGTATCCTTACCAAGTATTATTTTCCTTGAGTAGCTTTCGGTTAACAGTGGAGCATCATTTGTATCCAGTGAAGTTGATGACTACAAGTGCTTTAAATGATGGGTGAGTTTATAGTTTTTGGTAACTGTTTTTCTTTAGAATGGAACAGAACTTTGGATTGAGTATATAAAAAGAATTTTCAAGATTTATTTATCCACAAGTTATGCAAAATTATCATCGTGGAGGCTACACATTTTGTGTTCAAAGGACAAATATACACACATCTTTATTGATATTTTTGCACTGTCCACATCTATTTGGACTTTTGATATCTGCATCTCTTTATGTGTAGTATTTGTAACAGAAATTATTTATGCTTCACTTTTTTGTTGGAGATTTGGTTTTCGCCTGAAATTTTCAGATTGTAAAACTAGCAATGTTGTTAAGTGACTATGTGCTATTTAAAAGGTTTATGTTCACCAAGTTAGGTTCTTGGTGATGAAATGAAGGAAATAGGAGTCTAGTTTGAACTTTGAATTGGCCCTCCTCTTTGGGCCACTGATTGCTCAGCAAAAAATAATAGAGAAATCAAAAAGGATGTTTTAAGAAATAAGTTTATGCTCTTTTATATGTGAATACTGAATGGACCAGCCTTATCAATTATGGTTTCTATGTATATACTGCATACATACATGATGTACATATTTTTAATGCATACATGTATATGCATGCATGGGTTTCTAGGTGTGCGGATTTGTCTCATGTATATATATATATATAACATGTGATTGTAATTGCTTGAAATATTGTGACAGTCTACTGTGTTGTTTCTGCAACACAAATATCTATGTATTAACTCTGTGTTTTGTGAAAAATTCGGTGGTTCTTAATTTAGATTTATACATGTTCATGCAAATTTGTACAAGCATCTCCTCATAAATTTTCTTTGCAATCTCCTGTACAAACCCAGTGCAGGGATTCGAGCAAAAATTTCAACTTAAAAGGCAGACAAGGTTGGTTGATCTGGTGATACCTTATGCGATGAATATTCTCCTTCCTATTTATGGATAATTCTGTAGTGCAGTTCTTTGTGTGGCAATGTAGGCCTGGTGTATGCTTATCAATGACGTTTCCATTTAGGATGCAATGGCCTCAGTATGCTGACCTGCATGTCAATGATAAGTTGTTCTTTAACATTTTGATGGTGATGATCTGTGCTCAAAAGTTTACATCTGGCATAAGGAAGCATATATTCCATGTCTCCGAGTCTTCTGGTTGTGGCCTACAATGTATTTAAGTGATAACATTTTGCTGGCGTTTAGTTTACACCATTGTTGTATCCAAATCATGTTGGATAACATGTAAGATTTTATGATATTTAAACTATTCATAGATTGTCAAAATTATCACATTACAATCAATAATGTGGAATTAAGTATTCATTATATACCCAAATCCATGTTTAAAGAAAGTTATTATATCGAAGAACTAGAGATTGAATTTTCTCCTTTCACCCTTAATCTCTCTTTGTTCATGAGAATTACAGAATTTTATGTGTGCAGAATTAGTGTTCAGTTTTGTGAAAGACTACTTAATTTCAGAGTCATTGGAAGCTTTTTAAACTTCCTCAAATAAAAATTTGAAAAACTGTCTCATAATAATCCAGAAAAAAACCGTCACTAATATATTTAACAAATAATAGGCAATTCTGTCATTTATAGGGTAGGAAGAGAACTAATTTCTTAATAATATGTATTTCTTTTCATCAAAGTCCGTACTAGTTAAGGAAATACTTTTTCTAAGAAAATAAACAACACTGTGGGGATTATGATATTTAATTATTTTAATAAATTACTAAATATGTGTCAAATCATATGAGATAATTTTAATCCTTTAATTGAACAAAATTCCATTAAAAATAAAAAAAAGAAATAGCATGAGGGTGACTTATATATAGTTTATGGATGTCTATAGTTTAACTTTCATGTTTGTAAATGTGGGTCATATTAACATGTGAAGTTTTTTGTTGCTGCGCATATTAAGATGTAAGGGAAATAAATACCTTAACAAAAAGAAATTAAAAGAACTAGAAGACCTTAAATAACTAATAGTGCTGCGAGTGTTTTTTGGTTTATGGATAGGAGCAAGGCATAAGTACTAGAGTTCTCTAAACTATCAGGAAGTTCAAGTTAGTATGATAGAAATAGCTTATGCTGATAACATCTTATACTTAAAGTGTTCCCCTTAGTTGAAAAACATTGACATGTCCAAATATATTGTCATACCTTAAATTTACGTAGATCAATATAGATGCACCCATTCAGTTTGTCTTATATTTCAAGAAATGGTGAGTTGGATGATGCACCAGTCTGGCAAAATATAATATTAGCGTCTTTGCTAGAAATAAATTGAGAGGGTAAATGAACAGCTCATTTGATATTTAATTGTTGTGAACTTAGTTTGGCTCATACATTATGTTTTTCTAGGTGTATCTGTGTTCGTGTAATCAACAGGTCCAGTTCGCAGTTGCTGGGGTCTAATGGTTGCGGCGATGGTCCAGTTGTGAGTTTTCCTCTCATTTTTGAGAAGTTTGTGATTCTTTAACTAGCCAGGAATCAAAGGAAGTCTAGGATATTTTATTATGTAGGGCATGCCATGCAAAGCTACTAGTTTTTATCTTTTTGCAGTGTAAGGAGGTATTAATGGGACCAGTACTACAAGTGTAGTGTAACATCTGATTACCGGGGTTGTGACAGCAAGAACTGGTACCGGTATCGCCATATAAGTAGAAACAAAAAAATGGTCTTGCTACCAATACCGGTCCTAGTCAGTACCGATTCATTGGTACCATCCAAGGCGGTGGTACTGTACCGCCAATAAAAGGATACTTTTTTCCCAAATTTGATAAAAAACACAAAATAGATTATGGAAAATATAAGTCAAAACATTTGATTATTATCAAAATGAATTGAAAATGGGTGTGACTGTGTTGAAATCGAGTGTAAGTGGGGGACGGTTCCACAGTAGTATACCGGTACTGCTGGTACCATCAAAGTACCGTCTTTTTTCAAAAATGGGTCCCAAAACCAATAACGGTAACTGCCGGTCACCTGGAAACTATAGTGGTACTGTTACCGGTTTTCCCAATGGTACCACCGGCTTTTTGACATCTGAATTGGTGGGGTTAACAAGATGCCTTTAACTGGATGTGATGATCTCATATTCTGTTTAGGTGTTAGAGTAGTAAAATGGTGTACTTTTTAACAGGTATTATATTTTATGTAGCACTTAATATTGATTTTGTTTAATGTTTATATATGCAAAATTTAGAAAACAAAGTTTCAAATAATTTTTGAAAAATAAAAAGTAAAGGAAAGCTGGATGTAAAAAGAACTTGTTTCTATAGGCATTAAAAATAAAAGACCCCCAAGGAAATAGGTGACTTTCTAGAAGATGTCTCACTAAATTTCGCAGTTCCCTCTTCGTTCATGGTGCATGAAAATATCTGATTTCTTATTTGTAGATTTTGAACATGATTCCCAAAGAACAGGATGGTGAAGATGCTCTTTCATGTGTTTGCTGTTGCATAGGTGGTGGAAGTGCAACTGAGAATACTAAAAGTGACAGTGATCTGGAAGTTGTTGCAGATTCTTTCACAATTAACTTACATTGTCCTGTAAGTGTCATCATGCGCCTGGAACACAAGACCACTGAATTAGGTTTAGTTGTACCTTTTCCTGAGTTCATGTATCAGATATACTTTACTTTAAAAATGTTAGACATGAAAATCGGTGCACACTACCGTAAAAATAGAAAAAGAAATATTTGCTGGAAATGGTGAGCTTAATCAACTGAATCTGCACTTCGAAATTTACATGCAAAAGTAGATATTCTACTGTTCAATTGCAGTGATTTATGGCAAACTGTATAGTACTTTTGTTTGTATTCTGTATAATACTTTTGCTTGTATTGATTGCATGGATTTTTGTCTGTTCAGCCAGGATTGTTAGTCAGAGTCAGCAACTTGTGTGATGATTACACTAGTTATGCATGTGTTGATTTTTGTATCTAATATCACTAAAAATGAAACGGCTTAGTTTACAAGGCTCTCAAATCACAAAGTTTGGGAAGGATTAGATGTATGCAGTTGTATCCCTACATAGCAAAGAGGTTGTTCTTGTGAATTGAACACGTGACTTCTAAGTCACAATAGAGTTATCTTAATTTTGTACCAAATCTTACCTTCACAATGGATAAAAATGTATATGTTATCCCCTTTCATCTGTTATTTTCTTCCTGAAAATCTATCTGGTTCAATACAATGGCAAAGTTACTGACCCTCTGTACCCAAAAAAACTGGATGAGTGGTTCTAGGATGAAGGCTGCAGGAAGATTCAAACCCTGTGCTCACATGGGTTGTTTTGATCTTCAAACATTTGTAGAAATGAACCAGAGATCCAGGAAGGCAAGAGAGGGAGTTATGATTTGGTTGTCTGTCTTTTTTTCCATTTGGATGTGTGTGTGTGTTTGTTTGTGATTGCTGCTTTATAATTGCAGTCGCAATGCCCCATATGTCTCAAGAACTACTCACTGGAGCTTGTCATTATTGACCCATATTTCAACATCCGGACTATGGTACCGCCATAATGAATGTAGTATGTATGTCTTAAATGTAATCTTTGCTGAATTGATTCTTATATACGAGTCATGCATGCTTCTTGCAAATGTGCTCATGGCAAAGATTCTGACTGAGATTGAGGTGAAGCCTGATGGTTCTTGGCGTGTAAAGAGTGATAATGAAGGCAGGGATCTGAGACAGTGGCATTTTCCTGTTGGCAGCCTGTGAAAATGAGGGAGATGTCAAACCTAAATTGGAAGCGTCAAAACCGATTAAACAATGCAGTACTTGTTTGAAACTGGGAATCAGGAAGAACAGCAACAGGATATGGGAAGTTAGTAAACACGAGAATACAAATGCAGCTTCTTTGAGCGAAAGATTACCTGAGATGCCATGTCAGTTGATTGTGTCCAAAGTGTATCCCCCAAACATTTCTGAAGAAGATTATTGATAATAGTAAACAAAGGACCCTTCTAGCTATTAAAGACAGATGTCTAAAAATTGGTTTGGATTTATAGAAAGCTCTTCACTTCGGTGCCAAAGATTTTGTATAGGCTAATCACTGCCTTTTTTAAATCCCTCACCTTCCCTTCCCGTCCGATTGAATGTCGTTGCACCTTAGTTACATGCTCATTTGTGCTGTAGCAATGCCTCTGTTTTTTTTTTTTAATTTTTTTTTATTTTTTTGCAGCATCATTGCTTCTAAGCCTGGAAGACCCCCGAGCTGATACATCTGGGCAGAGATCGAACAACCCTTTCTCGTTTCCTCGAGAACAACATCCTGCAAGGTCACAGTTATATCTTTCTTTCGACTTGGACTCCAACTAGAAGAGGCGGTTCAGGTTTTCCTTTTTGTTAGTAAGAATTTCGTCGATCTTGCTCTCGTCTCTTTAATTGGAATGAATGTTGAACATACTATCTGCTTCATTTTGGACAGTCTAGCATGCATATGAAAGGGTGAAGAAAGGTGGTGAAAATTTCTGCCATGGTGAGATTTGATGAACCAGAAATGATCTTGAAGTATCATTGCAGGTGCGTGTCTGGTAAACTTTCTTTACTAGCAACAAGGAATGTCTGGACTTGGACAGTAAGATAAAATCCTTCGAGATAATAATGTTGAAAGATAGAATCATGATATAATTCAAAGTCATACTTATCAAGTAATAGATCTTCATAATTATATGTCCATAAGGCCTGAAAATATAGTTCACTAGTATAGTATAGATTTTAAAGTGTATAATTTTCTCTGCATAATCTATAATGTAAGATCTTTTGAAAAATCTTAATCCTACAATCAATAATGTTTACTCTAAAGTTATCGAAAACATATTGTCCAATGAAATTAATTCAAATCATTCAACTAAGGCTATAAATTTTTGTAATGCCTTTATTCCAAAATGAAAGGAAGTGTGGCTGAGTTAAAAGCTCAATAATCCATAATTTAAATAATACAAATAATATCAATGATAAGCAAAATTAATTAAATTTATTGAAAGTAACTATAATATGAACTATTAACCAATCAAAATGAGGATCCAAAGAAATATGAAAGTAAATCAATTGACTTTACTAAAATACAAACTATTGACCAGTTAAGATAATGATGTGATGAAATATAACAAGAAATAGAATATATATGCTTTTAAATTATATTCACTTACCATTAGTTAATGTATTTATACATCTCCATTGGCAGGCTCTAAACATCATGTTCTGTCACCTGTACATGATTGCAGCTGGGCATATCTCAATTCAACTCTTAAATAATTGTTAATTTCATATGATGCTTCATATCAGGAATATGCAATGTCTTAAATAAAAATATCATGAGTTTGATTTTGTACAGCTTAGACTACACTAGAGATCTATATTTTGGATTCTTTATAAATTATTATTAACCCATCTATGCCAATAGCAATATAGAAAAACCAAAGAAAGAATTCCACTTTAGCCAATTCCACTGACCACAAGAAACAATTTCCAACATATTACTCCAAATTTGGCATGCAACAATTTATTTTCATCACATATAAATAAAATTTAACATTTTTACTCATGATTTTCTCATGCATTTTAGCCTTTATTTACAATATATCTTCATGTAATTTGCCATAATTTCATAATTAAGATGCATATTATTTTACATGTATATATTCATCTCTAAACCTTGAACATTCCTCCCCAACCTCTTGGCCAACCTCCAATTTTACATGCAACCATGTAACAATAAATTCCAATATTAAATCATACATTTTAAATATTTATCTTATTATTTTGTTGAAAATTATTTGTTTTATTTTCAACAAAAATATAAAAATCACCTCATTTTTTTCACCAAAATTAAAGATTAAGGTCAAAATATATAAATGTTGAGAGATGAATGATGTATAAATTAAGAAGGGTCAGCCTCATCTTTTGTCCCTTTATAGGAGACTTGGCTTACTAAAAAAAGCCTCATATTTCTTCTTCTTCTTCAATCTTTTTATTCATGGGTCCCATCAATGCCCTGTCTTAAAATAAATCACACCCAATTGCTGCCTAAAGCCAACTTAGGTTATGAAAATCTTGACCCATGTAATCCAAAAAATCTATTAGCTTATCTATGATTTTAATTGACATTTAGATAACCCATAAAATATTAAATTTTAATCATAAATAATATTAGTCTTAGGCTTGAAACAATAATATCAGGGACTTTAAAATAAAACCTTTTGTTAGTCAAATCAATCTTAAATTTGTCCTCACACATCCTGATTATAGATTAAATTTAACATGAGAATAATAAATTATAAAATTAATTATCAATCTACTCATAATATGAAAAATCTAAGTTTTAAAACGAAAGCACTTAAAATCAACCCGTCAATTTGCAGTGAGGCAGGCCTATACAGCTATGAACGTTCATGAATATAATCATTGCTTGAACTTATCTTCTCTTGCCTCCGTTAATTTTTTAGGAGGCATTTGCTAAACTGGTTTCATTGAGTTGGAAAAGAATGTCAATGACGATAATGGTTGGTCGTCGAGCTTTTTTGAGAAAAAGAAAATTAATTTACTTCACGGTTCTGCCATTGTCGTTTTATTTTCATTTAAGATTTGATTTATAGGTGAAGCCGGTCCCGATTTCTATAAATAGAATTTTAATTATTTAATTAAAAATAAATTGTTAAAATTTATTAATTTAAAATAATTAAATATAGTTAATCTTTAATTATTAAAATAATTAAATTTTATTTATATATTTTTTAAATAGATGAATGAGATCATAAAAAAAAATTGGAGCTAATTTTTACTCATGTGAAGTAGCTTCGTGATGGGTCCATCACTTATGAACCGATTCGAATGTCACGGCCCATAGTGAAGAGGTTGTCTAGAAATCCTGGCTCAAGAGAAAAGCTCACAAGTAGAAGGGGTAAGCTCAGGATCTGAACAATATTCCAATTGGCTCAATTGGCTAAAATGACCTCGTCGGCCTAGTCAGGACGGCCTATAATCCTCTTCTCACACTTTGAAAAAACTTAACATAATTGGTTGGAATAGTCTGACGAATATTTTAAGAATATTCGTCCACGTGCACATGATCATTCCCAAAATGACAATAGGAGCCAATCAGATCTTCTTTTAAAGATAACTATTATACTAAAATTTTTTTTATCCATTCAGATAGTTCAGTGGGTGGTTGTTACCAACCAAGAAATGTCAAACTCTCCCCTTCACTACAGTGGGGAAGGGGACGGGGGGATTAGACACTATAAATAACTGTAACTGAAAACTCTCCTCAAGTGAGTGAGCTCTGATTGAGACTTTGTCACTGTTGTCGAGCATTACAGTTGCACTTTGACGACCGTACAACCGGCAAAGATGCTCACTTCTGATCGCATCTCTCTCTTTAAGATACTCCCCACCGAGTATACCTTTTGGACTATGCCCTTCATGACGACCGTACAACCGGCAAAGACGCTCACTTCTGATCGCATCTCTCTCTTTAAGATACTCCCCACCGAGTATACCCTTTGGACTATGCCCTTCATCCAGGAGTTATACCCTCCATCCAAGATCTCGGTCCTCCGTCACCTCAAAGGCGCCCTTTAGATAGGTGCACATCTGAGATGCCTCTCAGCCAAGTGCACCGCTAAACCATTCTTTTATCGGGGTACTTTAAGCCATCTCAATCGATTGTATTCACACTCAATTTTCCATTGTATACATTTACGCATCTTTCACATCTTCGCATCTTTTTATTCGTTGAAAACTTTTTCTTATTTAAATATCAAATGATAAATCGAGTAGCAAATCCCACTAATCTTTTGACCTATTATTTGTTAGTTGTGTTGCGTAGGATTTAAATTATTAGAGATGGAGATTGAACCCGCCTGAGTTAGACCTGACCGAGAAAAATCGATAGGCTTTCTAATCATATAATTCGGATCCAGAGACACATTATTTTTATTTTTTATTATTTTTAAATAGCATTTAATAATGATAAAAAAAATCTAATACTTGAAATCATCACATTACAGAAATCATATCAAGCATATGCTTTGTGATCCTTTTTTCTGTTTTCTTTTTTCGTCCCAGGATCGTCTTTCTTTTTGTTTTCCATGTTGGTAGTACAGGATATTTCTAACGAGGAAATTTTATTAATTTATTAAAAATCTCATATTGTTTTTTATATTTCAGCAATGATTAAAAATATATAATTATCATTTAT
>JAOVVI020006263.1:2110-15781 GCA_028571085.2 Nepenthes alata | reverse complement strand
CCGCTCGAGCGGAGCTCGAGCGGAAGGCGAGCGGCCGCCTGGAGCAGGCCTGGTTTTTCCGCTCGCTGCAGCCAGCGAGCGGCCAGCGGGCTGCTTGCGAAAATCCGGTATTTTTCCAACTTTTTACCATTAACTCCCACTTTTTCACTACATGTATAGTCTCTTATCTATTTTAATCAACTTAATTACACCTAGATATTATGTTTTCAGTTTCGGGTCCTCACAACATCCATGCATGTCTTCTAGTCGGACTCTATTTTGTGTAATTGATTCGATATATGTACTTTCTCTCAAGGTGGAAAGCTTTGTGTTTGACTTTCCTGAGTGGAAGTTTCGTAACGTTTCCGCCAAATAGGAAAAAGTTTAGATTTGTGACATAGAAACCCTCCCCAATTTATATTTTCATGAAAACTAACGTAAGGAATTGAACGAAACTAGTATATTCGGACATTCTAATATATTCAAACAGACCAGAAGAGTGCACCCATTTCACAGGTGGAAAAAAATAGTGGCTTTGTCCCCGTCTATGGGGAAAAGTATGTAAACTGCCCTGCCTACGAATCAAAATAATAGTGATATGGCCTAAGGTTACCAGGGGTAAGAGAAGCTCTTCTGCAAAGTCATTCTTTGGTTCTCCAATTTGAGCATATTTTGATTTTTAATATCTTTTTACCTGTATTCATTTAAATACCTGAGATTTCGATTGAGATTTGTTGGTTTTGCCCGCAGTAGGGATTCGGTTGGTTTTGTACAATTGGAATTTCGGTCTTCATTTTGGCATATGTTTTTGAGTACGAGACCACATTCAAACTTTCGTTGACATAATATAATGACATTTGGACTGTGGTTTTTATGTATTTTGTATATGTTGTATCAATCATCATTCTGATTATGGACATATTTCTTTCATATATTATATATTGATACTTGTTGAGTATTCGACTCATATTTTCGTTATTTTTACCACTTCAGACTAGTAGGCCACGAATATATTGCAGGGAGCTCGGACACAGATTTAAATTGAAGTCTCGTTCATATTTGGTGAGTATTAGCCCTATATTCGAATCGCATTCATATTAAATGTATTTTTGAATTATTTGAGGCGACAGTCAGGATGATGATAGTATATTGTATTATTGGAAAAACAGTGAACAAATTATTCAATAATTTTGATAGTTGTTGTGTTGGGTTGTGAAAGATTTGTGAATTGTTTGTATTGTCATTTGTCACCTTTTTCTTATGAACTTTCGAGCAGGTCAGAATTATTTATTTGTTTGAATGAGTAGTATCTGGAGAGATCCAACGAATGATTGACATTATTATTGTTTATTATTATTGTTAATGTTGAGGCCGTATGGATACACCAGGTTACACTTGGATTTAGGTTATTGATTTGGATGTCGAATTTGGAATATTATTTTACGGTTTTAATTCTTGTTAATTATTAGGACCTACTTTGATTCGAACTGTGGCACGTCAGTTAGTGACTTATCAGATCTAGGAATATGTTTGTCATGTCAACCAAAGTCCATACAAAAACGTTTTGATTTGAGAGGAGGAAAGCTATTAGGTCGCTCTTAATCACTTCCTCCAACATTGATCCGTCTTGCACGTAGATCTATGGCTGAGATGGGTCCAAGAGCACCCTGATGACATCTTCTTCTGGGAAGCCCTTTTGCATGGACTATTTGTCCCTCTAATCCAGGTACCTTGGCAATTGTGGCAGCCCTGACACTAGGAGCTAAGTCTGGTAGCAGTGTCTCACCATTTGCTAGTCAACTCTTACCTCACTGATACCAAATGAGGTTGAGAAGTTTATTTTGAGGTAAGCGATGGAGGAGACCACCTCGAAGCTTAATAGGGTGAGAAGTTATTTGCTGGTCACCTCCTACCTCACTAATTCAAAATGAGGTTGAGAAGTTTATTTTGAGGTATGCAATGGAGGTGACCACCTTGAAGCTTAACAGGGTGGGGTTGTCCAAGGATGGTGTTGAAAACTGAAGGTAAGTTTACTCAAGCAAAGTAAGTATTTGGGAGGATATCGTGGGATATGTTTGAAAAGTTACCTCTAGGTTGATTAGTCCTTTGAATCTGACTGACTAGTTGTCTAAGCCGCATAGTGGGCCTTTTGGGGGTAAAAGCTATTGGCAAGTCAGTCCAATTATGGTGTACATATTGAAGTATAGAAGGTCTTTGGAGCAACCAATAAAAAGGAATACTATTCTTAGATGATAGTCATTTGGTTCATCTGATACAAAAATGTTCGCAGCAAAAGGATTCGAGTGAGAAGGGGTTACATTGCTATAATCATTGTCACCGAATATCCTCCTGCTCAGCACTACTCCCTCTACTCTTAGTGTCTGCTCCTTTGCCAAGTTAGAATTCCACTATGCTAACAACACCGACAGTGACTTGGTTGCGGGGTTGCTCAAGCTCCAACTCTCTAGCTACTGCTAGGAGCAGGTATTGATCTCCTCAAATGAACTTTTTCAGCAACCCCAATTGATAAGGGCCTCGATTTCCCTTTAAAGTTTCCTGACTCTTCCATGTTATGCCCAGACCCACATTAGAATAGGTCGTATTTGGACTAGTCAACTGATTCATGGTGGCGCACCTGCTTGGGCCACTTCAGTGACTGCACATCCATAATTTGCATCAAGACATTAGCTCATGTCACGCTGAGTAATGTTAGGTGCGGATACTGCACAAGGTTCTGGGACAGTGACCTCTTCCATTGAGGATCACATGGCTCCACTGGGAAGCCTGCTACCCATATACCATTTGGGATCATTGGTTCTAAATCACCGGAGCAGCAAGTCTTACATTGTTGGCCTCCTCTAACAGGAGGTAGGACAAGACCTTGTTCTCTAAATCTTCTTACGAGGTGGGTCGTCTCATTAAGATTTCCTGGTCGAAATCTCCTCCTTACAAAGCGTTGTAGAATATCTCGACTTTGGTCTCTTAGACCAAGTTTGAGATGCCTCATGATTCAACACTAAAACGGGCAAAACAATCCTTCAAGCTCTCACTCTAGCCTTACCGAACGTTGGCCAGATACTAGGGTCTTTCTTTAGCCGCTTGCTAGAGGCAAACTCAAACAGGATACCCCTGGACAATTCTTTGAATGAGCTGAAACTTCAGGTACATAATCCATAGAATTAGGTTTGGATTTATTAGGCATAAGACGGTGTCGCTGAATCTCTAGAATCTCAATAGAATATGAAAGGGATCGGGATAGTCCAAGGGGTCTGATGTGCTAACATATGGCTCGAGTTATGGAGCCTTTCAACTTTTTCAACAGTAAGCTCCCACCCCGCCTACTTGCCTAAGGGTGTCAAGGAAGTTCCTGAGATTGATGCTGGCAATGGTTGCTTACTGGTGTGGAGTCTTGATCAGCAAAGTCCTTCCCCTAGTGGTTTCCTTCTTCCCAAAGCGCACCTCCAAGGATCTCCAGGATCAAGATTGTGTCGTTCAAGTGACTCCTCTAGAGCTATTGGGCTAGATGTTGAGGCCTCAACGTTCATCTGTATCTCGAAGAGTTGATCTTTCCTGTGACGCCACATGGTCGGGTGCACTTTTGTCGCGAGGTCGGTGACTTGGCAAGGGGCACTGATGGGCCAAGTTCGGCCAGCCAAAAATTAATGTGGCTGATGAGCAATCTAGCCTGTGTTCTCCAGTACTCAGTCTTTGGACAATGAGCGATCTAGCCTCCCCTATCCAGCTGCTTTCTTTTGGAAGTGTTAGGTATTTCTTGCCGAAGGGAGTCCATGCTTTTCTTTCTCCTTTAAGATTGCATAATAGTATATTGAGTCCTCTTTTGGGCCTACCTTAGGAGATTATTAATCTCTTTAGTGACAGCTCTTTTCTCTTTCTTAATAAATTTCTCTCATCGTAGTGAATATGAGTTGGTGATGTATTTATGGGCCAGCGATGAAAACGGCTGTTGCAATAGAGTTGGATTCTAATTGGTTGTGCATCTTGGCGAGATAGCAGTTGTGCCTTTTCCCTGGTCTTCACTGGGCATCGCAGCCGTACTATTGAATCAACATCCACTTTGTTACCCTACTTTTTAGGCGTGTCAAGCACCTTTTCGGCGTAACAAGTGCTAATCTATGCTGGGTCATGATGTTGCCCACTAGCCAAAAAAGTAACCAATGGTTTTCACGCATGGTCAGATGCTAATGTGTCTCCAGGCTTTGACTCGGTCGTCGTAATATTTCATTGCAGTCGGACCTATCTTTGATGCATTTTTAGCCAGACCTGGGTCATTGATCTTACTATTTGGGTGCACGTTTCTCGAGGAGCACTTTAAGTCACTATCTTCTTTGTCCAAACCTGAGGCGCATACAATCCCAACAAGTTTTATTATAGGATACTATCATGTTGATCTCAGTCTAAAACTGGCTTTCGATCAAGTTATAAAAGCTTCTAATATTTCTTTTAGTTTCACCCTTGTGTTTCACTGAGTAAGTTCTTATGCATATTGTGCAATGATCCATAATGTTTAAAAAATTTTGTATCCATCAAGAGTTGTAGTGGGTGAAGGTCCCAAGATATCAATGTGAACAAGATCAAAGGATGAAGCACGTTGGTGTTTACTGCTTGAAAAGTGCGTTCCTAGCAACTTCATCATGGGACTTGCATCACAAGCATCATCTTGGTTGAGAGATGTCTCTTCTGGTAAGATGGGAGTTATTAATGCTAATCTAGATGTGGATGGATGTTGTAATCTACATACCCATCCTTCCAGTTCTTGACCAAATTGGGGTTCCTACCCCCAAATCCAACCTCAAGCCTTGGATAGACAAAACACTCCCTGAAATACAGCTGGGGCAAAGGAAGCACCCTTCATTCAGAAGAAGCAAAAGGCGACCAAATACTATATCGCATTCGATTGGAACAGGTTAGCAGGATGTTAAGAGCATTCAACAAATCAGCCAACTCCAAGCACCAGGGAAACAAACACCAATCTTAGAAGCGACCTTGTACACAATAATGAAGGTCTCCAGTGGATACACAATCGTCAGGCCCAGACACAGCCACTCATAATCCTTAGGAACACAAAACCTATTAAGGCAGTTGACAATGTCATGGGATAACATGGAGGATCAGATGTTGCACATGTCAATACCCTATTAGGCTATATTGTCACCAAAGAAGATGAAGCTCTCAATCTCTTCAAATCCTTCACCATTATCTCTGACAAACGTGAAAGAACAACATGGAGTTCAAAACACATTAGGATAAGAGAAACGAACTAACAAAGTCCTAGATTTATAGCCGATTAGCAAGTGCCAACAAAGGGACACCTCCTCGTCAAATGGCCGATGTGTGGCTCCAAGATCAACAGTCTGGAATAATTAACGTCATAAATCACCAAAACAACATGGTAGGCAAACAGGGGTAACACTTCCCCAACTACCGTTAAATGCTGAAGTGATGGCCACTAAAGTAAGATTACAACAAGAATCGAGATGCACCTTGACAGGATAGCTCCTTGAACCAAGCATCAGTTCTCGGACCTAGGGGGCTAGTGATGGGACAGTGTGCACCTTGGGAAGGAGTGGAATCGACTGAGGACCCTGTTCAATCATCGACCCATGAAAAGTACAACAGGCTACAACAAAACAAGGGCCATGGGCAAAGGTAAAGGGACATGTCAGCACCTTCCCAAGGGCAAAGACCATTGGTCACCAATTTGGCCAACAAGTGGCATGTCTGTCACACCATTCAACGACACCTGTCACACCGAAAAAAGCACCTGCAATAGCTGAAAAGAATATTGATAAAATAAATATTGATTGCATAACTAAATGGTACCCAATGAAGATCAAGAAAAAGGTACACCTACTCCATGGTCTAGGATACATATCCAATCAAAATCCACTTCCCAACCAACGGCTACTTTTGGTTGCTAGCTTATAAATATACCACCAACCCACTTTCTTATGGATCTAGAAAGTATATTAAGAGAGAGAAGACTAACACTAAAGAGAACATTATTCTCTCAAGATAATGCCCTAAAAGCCAAATAATCTTCTGCAATCCAATGAAAAAGAAAGGCATTAACTCCAAAATATCCAGCTACCCCGAGAGAAGAGTTCATCACTAAAGGCAAGCAGCTGAGTTCAGGAGGCCAGATTGCTCTTCATTCAAAGATCCAAGAGTTACTTGGAACCAAGGCCACAAGGAAGCATTTCCCACAATCCAACCATCTCCCGTCAAACCCAAAGTTCGACCCCTCCACATCTCACACAGGAGTCTTACAGCTAGGTTTCAAGAGTCGGTAAATATTTAACCTGCTTACTCTGCCCAAACCATTATTGACTTAAGCATCGAAGGGGTATCCATGAGAGCAACAATTGAGCCCCTTGGCTTTATTGTTTATGGTCCCCAGAACCATGGTTGAGGCATTCAGACTCGACTCCCATATTGGGTGAAAATCGCTCCAGATAAACCTGATTTGGGTATGCATCATGTAGGATGTCTACAAGTTCTGTATCCCTAGTTTGCATGACAGCATCATTGTTAACAATGAAAACAACAAAGTGGTTGGTGAAAATCTGTCCAGTAGAATTACTAGTGTGAAA
This sequence comes from Nepenthes alata, assembly GCA_028571085.2. Classification (NCBI taxonomy): domain Eukaryota; kingdom Viridiplantae; phylum Streptophyta; class Magnoliopsida; order Caryophyllales; family Nepenthaceae; genus Nepenthes; species Nepenthes alata. The sequence goes on along the minus strand of JAOVVI020006263.1, from coordinate 9,191 downwards.
ATGACCAGGATATTCAAAAATTGGTTCTGATGGTAGGTTTATGGAGTAGGAAATGAGAACTGTAAGAGTGGTGAAACTGTTTAAATTCTGTAAAAAAAGGAACAGGTTCATTTGTTCAATGTTTGTAGTGCTGGATGGATGTGATTCATAAGGAAAAACCATATCAAAAAAGTAACATCACTTGAGATAAATACAATGGTTTTCCAGATCAAACAGCTTAAAAAGGAACAGGTTCATTTGTTCAACGTTTGTAGTGCTGGATGGGTGTGATTTATAAGGACAAACCATATCAAAAAAGTAACATCACTTGAGAAAAAAACAATGGTTTTCCAGATCAAGCAGCTTATACCCTTTGTACCGTATGGATAACCTAACAAGATCCACTTTCTTGTCCATGGATCAAACTTGTGATGATTTTGTTTTGGGTTGGAAACAAAACATAGGCACCAAAGACTGAAGTTTGTATAGCTGGGTTTGGTTATGAAAAGGAGGTAGAATCGTGATTGGCTTTGTAATTTTATTTATGAGGAAGGCAGTTGTAATTATACAATCACTCTGAAATTTCAAGGATAATCCAGATTGGATTTAAGCGCTCTTGCAACATTTATAATATGTTTATGTTCTCTCTCGACCACACCATTTGTTACGGTTTTTCTACACAAAAGGTTTGATATATGATTCCTTTTGATCTAAGGAAATATATCATAAGAAATTCAGCTCCATTATCAGACCTTATCACTTTGATCTTGGTCTGAAACCGGGTTTCAATCAAGGCATAAAAACTTTGGATATATTCTCAAGGTCCAACCTTGTGTTTCATTAAGTAAATCCATTAGCATCTTGTGCAATAATCCACAATGGTCAAAAGATTTTTGGATCCATCATAAGTTGCAATGGGAGAAGGCCCCCAGATGTCAATATGAACAAGATCAAAGGGTGAGGCAGATTTGTGTATACTGCTTGAAAAGAGAGTTATTTGCAACTTCGACAAGGGACATATGTCACAAACATGATCTTGGTTAAAAAATAAATTTTCTGGTAAATCTGAGTTATCAATGACAATCTATATATGGTTGGATGTCCCAATCTACAATGCTGAAAAAGAGATGCATTAGGCTGAACAGTTATGAAACATTACAATCCATTCTGCAATTTCATTGTCCAATCAATCTCCACAAGGATATGTCATGAATAATACATTCATTTGGAAGGAAAATGCAACTGAAGTGTGAATCTTAATATAACCTGTTAACTGAAATTAGATTGAATGTGAATAAAGGAATGCACAAGACATTTTGCGATGTGATTGCTTTATTTAGATGGATGGTCTCAATATGGGTTACATCAGCAAGATACCCAAGAGGTAATCTTACCTTTTGCCCAACCTTGGTTGGATAAGAAGCATCGAGATCGATAGAGCATATCATGTGATCCGTTGTTCCTATATACTCGTCGAATTTTCCACAGGAATGAACAAAGAAAAAAAGATTATACCAGTCATGTTGGAAGAACGATAAGAACAAAGATCTGTGGTAGAGGTTTTTATTCGGTTGGTGGTTGTAAAATCTGAGATTGAAGTAATGCTATTAACGGTTGATATTGCTTTAAATCACAGATATCATCTGATACACCTGAACATTTGTTGAATTTGCTTAATGTTGAATTTGTTTCTCTCTGAACCAATGCATCATGCCGTTCAATTAATGATCCTAAATCTGTTGAATTTACATCTATGATACCATGTTAATTTTTGGAATCTTGATGCTGAAATATTGTGATAAAAAAAGGAGAAGAAGCGGGGCACGAAATAAAAGCTCACTTGAGCATTTTCTGTTTTTCTGATTTTCTGAAGTGTTTGTAACAATAAATAATTTATCCTTACATACACCAATCAGGATGATTATGGACCCCAAACTATTCTAACTATATGATCAATTACAACCACATATTTTGTTGACCATACAAAAGAAACAAAACAACTACAAATCTAATGCTTTATAGTTTTACTTTAATGACAGTATCAATGAAGTATATTCATGACAGTAATGGCAGCAGTGTATTGATCAAGCTTCAATGCATCAATCCGGTGGTAAGATTCAGCAACATAGTAGCATGATAGTCGTGCATCAATGATAGTAATACGTGTCGTATCAGCAAAAATATTCTGATGGAAACGTTGATGTTCCACTCATCACACACAAATCATTACCTCGCCTTTCTTAAATTCAACAATTCCAAAGCCGTCGCCTCAATTTTCTGTGTCTCCTTCTTCCTCTGAATTTGCAATTCTTGAAGCTTCCTAGAATGTTGGGCAATTACACTCTCCGATCTCAGCACAGCCCTTCTATGGGCCGCGAGCTTTCGCGTCCTATCTTTCTCATACCTAAATTTTCAAGGATCTTAATCCCATGCCAATTTCGAACCAAAAACAAGTATTAGAGGATTAAAAGAAGGGAGAAGAAGAAAAGTACCTAATTTTGTAAAGCGTCTTCGAGGAAGAACTTCTACTCATAGATAAAAATGTTGTGTTATGTTGTGGGAAGTCAGAGGAGAGTAAAGAGGACCAGAGAGAGTCTTCATCAGACAATCGATGGAAGCGTCGGCACGAGATAGAAAGACAACAGAGATCTTTGTAGATCAGATTGGATCTTTCAACTCCGATTTCCAGTATTCTTCTCCATAGCTCTTCGGGGAGCGCTGACATGATTGCATGCTTTGTACGAGTTTGATGAACGAGAGACGCATAACCTGATCTTCGTTTAACAATGGGATTCGTTCTCAAGAGAGCCGCCGCCACTGGATGCGACGAGGTCATACTTTGCCATTAGCAGCCAAGCCGCCGTTTGGGAGAAGAGCTAGTTCGGTATGTTACTTTCAAGTTCAAGATTTTTGGGTAATGATCCCAACCTAAAATTTTCATTGTTTATAATACTTGAAGGGTATAAAAGAAAGAGTTCGTCTAAGTATTCAGCTTATAAAAAAATAAAGACCTAATCAACCCATATGTTCCAAGACCAGTTGACAAATATGTCGGCTCTATCTGAGCTGTTTATTCCCTAAATGAAGACAGAACCAACATTAACGATCAAAGCGTTTCTTTCTCTTATCTGGACTAAACGGTCTCGGACATTAGTTAGAACCGTCAGTTGAATGACATCTTATCCACCTGACGATTCCTTAAGTAGTTAACTGAAAAAGTCAATCGCCCTATAACTTCTACATAAACACCTCCTTCCCAATAGGAGAGGGAAATGACGCCCAACCAGGCAAAAACTAATCCGAAGATAAATTTAAAACGCTTCAAGCACACTCTCTCACACTAAGACACTTTCTGAAAAGTTTAGACCACGAACAAAAATTACATTTGTAAGTATTCGCATTTGTATCCTCCCATTTCTTTCCTCAATAGAAGATACTGACTTAAGCGTCGGAAGATATACCGATGAGTAAATCCCACCAATCCTTTGACCGTGCTTTATTATGTTGCATAGGATTTAGATTAAAAGCGTATGGAGACTGGACCCGCTTCAAACCCGACGAATAATTCTTAACTCCTTAATCCGTACAATAATTTAGATCCGAAGACGTATTATTATCATCATCCATGGGAATGACCAAAAAGTCTGACCATCACACTCCTATAAAGACCAACATGGTAAATACACGAGCACAAATCAATATACCAATCAGAGATGCCACTTCATGTGGCAACTGCCCTCCTTTGGGTAGTTGGGTTGATGATCATCCCGACCCTTGTGTGCGAAAACTTATATTGGAAATGGACAACATCTCCAAGGCCGTTCAGACCATTTGCATACGGCTTGATAAGCAGTCAAAGGGGGCTCCGTCTTTCATCTCCCAACAACAACTTGTAAGTGAAGGAAGGAAGAAAGGAAGTACCTGACCGATTGAGTTACAGGACCCACAAGGACAATCATGAGAGGCGAAATCCTCATTATTCTCGTGATAATAGAGAACCCTCGTATCGAGCAGGAGCCTCTCACAGTGCACGCCCTCTAAAGGTTGTGAGCCGCCTAACCTCTCAGGCCACATAGAACCCTTCGAAATTGAGGATCTTCCTCAATTAGAAGAGGATGGCAACTACTTCTCAAATGAAAGAGAAAGTTGAAAAAATATGACAACATATTTTTGGATGAGACGTTGGAGGACGAGCCACTGACTTACAGAGATCTCTATTTACGATGGAGATCCGAACACATCTTCTCCCTCGCAAATTCAAGATGCAAGCCCTAGATCCCTATGATGGAAGTACTGATCTAATAGACCATTTATCCAATTTCTACACTCTCCTGAGCTTTTAAGGCCTGGACAAAGTAACAATATGTCTGTGCTTTTCCTTGAATCTCAAAGGGGACACCTGAGTATGGTTCTATCAGCTTTAGCTGAATTCGATTTGGACATTCCAAGATATGGCCAACAGCTTCTTATCCCAATTGGCCTCCAGTTTGAGGGAGGAGAAGCAACTATGGCATCTTGCCCGAGTTAAACAATGGCCAAATAAAAGTTCAAAAAAATGTTTAACTCGTTTGACGACCGAGGCCAGGAAGATACCCATACTTACCGATGAGGTAAAGCTGAATGCCTTCATATTAACCTTGGAGCTTCGGGACTTCTTCAAGAATCTGACCTATAAAGACCCATAGACTCTTAGAGAGGCCCAAGCCATTACTCGAGCCTACATAGTGGCCAAAGATGCCAATGAGATAAAATAGTGGGAGCATGTTAACCATTTTAATCAAAGGATTGTAGAAGGAAAGAGAAAAAACGAGGACCACATGGGCTCCCAATGACAGAGAAAGTAGCATAAGTCTGAGTCGACAACGCGAAGGGAGTTCAGATCCCTAGATTTGACTCATTTGAACGATTCTTGTACCAACTCCTGATGCAAATTCGGGAAGAAATTTTTTTTCAAATGGTCGAAGGTATTTAAAAACCCAAATGAAAGTTATCAGTCAAAGTATTGTCACTACCATCAGTGAGGGGCCCACAGTGTTGAAGATGCCGGACGCTTCAGAAAGAGATTGAAAATTTGATCCAAAATGGACACCTCACCCGATTCCTACAAAGACTTGGAGACTTTCGGAGGAATAGATGGGGATGAAGCCGAGCAACGAAGAAACCGAGTAACACCTGCGGTCGTAAACATGATTGCAATGCGACCAGCGTGGGACAACACCCCGGTGACCGCTAACCACAAGAAGTGTAGGGTGGGAATTAGAGATGACGTCATTAGTTTTAACAACGAAGAGATGACTTATATAAGTTTTTCACATTCTGATCCTTAGGTTGTATCTACATTCGTCTTTGATGGCAAAGTGGACTATCAATTGAAACAAGTGTTTATTAATAATGGAAGTTCAATGAATTTACTTTATCTCAATGCATACTTTATATTAGGACTAAAAAGAAGTCAAATGAAACTCACTAAGGGACCCCTATATGGTCTGGATAATGAGTCGGTACCTGTTCAGGGGGTTGTCCAACTTGAATTTACACTAGGTATCTATCCAAGGACGGCCACTAGGATACTTATTTTTTGTAGTAGACCTTCCCTTAGTCTACAACCCCATCCTCGAACGTCCCTATTTAACTACTTTCAGGGTAGTGACTTCGATCTCACGGTTGAAGATGAAGTTTCTAACTCCGTACGATGTAGGAGAGGTCATTGGTGACCAAATGATTGAGCGGACAAGTTACTTATCCCGGATCACTCAAATACCCTCTAGTCCACCGATAGAGGACCCTGACTTCCGTGACGAGACCACTTTGTTGCAAGCCTAATCAAGAGAGTCAATAGACTGGATCCCTTTGGACCCTAGTGATCCAAAGAAATACGTTCAGATAGGAAGTTCTTTACCATAACCACTCTAAGGCCAGCTTATCAATTTTCTCCAATGAAATTCTAACGTTTTTGCCTGGATACCTAGTGACATGCCAGGAATACCGACTAGAGTAATGGTCCATAAGTTGTGCTTAGATTTCGGTCATAAACCTATCCGGAGAAACAAAGAAATTATTCAATTAAAAAACTGGTTGTCATTCGTGAGGAAGTGAAGAAACTACTCGATACTAGATTCATCAAGGAGGTTCAATATCTTGACTGGTTATTTAATGTAATATTAGTCAAGAAGAGTAATAAAAAGTGGAGGATATGCGTCGACTTCACCAACATCAACAAAGTATATCCAAAGGATAACTTTCCGTTGCCAAGGATTGATCTGTTTGTAAACTCAACATCCAGACACGAACTATTGAGTTTCATGGATGCATATTCAGGCTACAATCAGATTTGGATGAGCTTAGAGAACGAGGAGCACACGTCGTTTATGACTAATCAAGAGACATACTGTTATGAAATTATACCATTTGGACTGAAGAATGCCGGTATCACCTACTAAAGGCTCGTCAACAAGATGTTCGAAATCCAAATCGAACGAAATATAAAAGTGTATGTAGATGACATACTCGTTAAAAGTAGAGCGATCGATGACCATATTCGCGATCTGGACGAGACATCCAATGTCTATCGGATGTACCAAGTGAAGCTCAATCCAACAAAGTGTACGTTCGGAGTGATCTCAAGTAAGTTTTTAGGTTTCATCATCTCAGATCAAGAAATTGAAGCAAATCCTGAAATAATCAAGGCTATCCTCGACATAAACCTACCTCGAACAGTGAAAGAAGTCCATAAGTTCACCGGGAGGCAGGCAGCGCTCTCCTGTTTCTTAGCTAAGTCAGCGAATAAATATTTACCTTTTTTCAAAGCCTTGAAGGGAACAAAGACCGTCGGCTTCCAGTAGATGACCAACTGCGAAGCTACGTTCCGAGAGCTCAAGAAGTATCTCTCAAATCCACTGCTTTTTACATCCTCTCAAGAAGGTAAGAAGTTGTATTTGTACCTTGTTGTGTCCAACATTACTTTGAGCTTGGTCTTGATTCAACAAAAGTTCATAGTCAACGACCTTTATATTATGTTAACAAAATCTTGACATACCTAGAAACCCAGTATTCTTATGTTGAAGGGATGGCTCTGGTACTCATATATTCTGTACGAAAACTC
>JAOVVI020006262.1:0-15783 GCA_028571085.2 Nepenthes alata | reverse complement strand
TAGGATATCATCATGAGTGTAGAATCATCCTTTTTTGGGAACATTGCATTGGCACCTTGCTTTCACGCCCCTTTTTTCCTTCATTCACAAAATCGTAATCCAATAGTTTAGTAAACCATATTTTATGCGACAGGGTCCCTACCTCTTCCTTCAAAAGGAACTTAAGGCTTTGCGAATCAGTCATTACCGTTAATGCCTGCCCTAATAAGTATGGCCATCACTTTTTAATTGCCATAACTAAGGCCAAAAGTTCCTTTTATAAGTTGAAAAATGCAGGGTCCTTCCTTTAAGACCATGACTGAAAAATGCCATCATTGCTGTTGCATCATGATTGCCCCCATGCCTATCCTAGAAGTGTTGTATTTGATCACGAATTTTTTTGGTGAAATTGGGTAAGGCTAACATTGGGGGTTGTTGGGTCATTGTGGTTTTAAGCCTTTGGAAGGCTTCCTCGGCCTCTTTAGACCATTCAAATGCATTTTTTAAAGAGGGGTCGTGATGGTGTGGCAATCAATCCATAGTTCCGAATAAATTTCCGGTAATACCGAAAATCCTCACAAGGACTTAATAGTCCTTGATAAGTTCCACTCCAACATGAACGATATCTTAGAGGCATCATCCTTTACTTGTATCAATTGCCCCAAATAATCAATTTCCTTACTTAAGAACTTGGACTTCATTTTGGCATAAAGCTGACGGGCTTCCACAGTCGACAAGGCCATCTAGAGATTCAACACGTGAGCTTCCTCGGTTGGGCTGAAAATCAGAGTGTCATAAAAAAATATGAACATAAACTTTCTAAGGAATTGCTGAAAAATCTCATTTATAACTCTTTGAAATGTGGCTGAAGTATTGGTCAAGTCAAAAGGCATAACTTAGAAATCATAGTGGCCCTTATGTGTTTGGAATGCGGTCTTCAAATTGTTTGATTACTTGATCCTAATTTGATGATATCTGGATCTCAGATCCAATTTTGAAAAAACAATGGCTCCGTGTAATTCATCTAATAGTTTTTCAATGACAGGGATCAAGTACTTATCTTTGATAGGTTAATTGTTTAAGGCCCGATAATCAATGCGCATCCTCCAACTCCAGTCGGTCTTTCGCACCAACAGAGCTGGTGACAAGGACTTTGACTAGGGCATATGGGCCCTCTACCCGGCAGCTCGTGCACCAACCTTTCAATTTCGCTTTTCTGGTAGTATGGGTAGCAATAAGACTTGTACCAATTGGTTTTTAGTCATCCTTGAGCACTATATGATGCTTGTGCCCCCTGTTTGAAGGAAGTCCTCTTGGTTCTTTAAAAACTTGTTTAAAAAGATGTAGTAATTTTTCACCTTCCCTGGCAAGTCTGTCATTTCCATTGAATGGAACAATCTAGAAGTTTTAGCACCACCCTTTGTTTTCACTAGCTAGAATTCGTTGCCGCACACTTCATTCATGGTGTCTGCGACTATCCTTAGACCTTGCAAGTGCACCATTTGGTTTTTGCACTGGAATTCCATTTGAAGAGTTTGGAAGTTCCTAGTGATAGGGCCTAGAGTTGATAACCATTGGACTCCCAAATCTGCATCACAGCCCCCCATGGCTATGATTAAGAAGCTGACCTTAAACTGGTTGTTCTGTACCTGTAAAGTCACCTCCAAACAAAATCCCTCCCCCTTGCACAATCTCTCCATTGGCTATTTGGACCCAAATCTGGGCTGGTGTAGATCTTCTCCATCTGGCTGCTTGACTAAGCTTTCATGGAGGAAGTTATGAGCATTTCCTGAGTCGAATATGATTACCCTTGACATCCTGTTAATCTTCCCCATTACTTTCATGGTCTTATAATGGGGTATCCTGTCGAAGCATGCTAGGAGATCTCCGTGAAATGATCCTTCGCGACATAGGCTTCTTGAGGGATGGGATCTTTAGGTCCTGGCTTGACGCTGGGTTTTTCCGGTTCCACTACTCCCACAACAAAGAGTCATGGGTTGGAACATTTATGCCTCGGGTTCCATTTTTCATTACAAGTGCAACATAACCCTCAATCTCTCCTTTCTTTCATCTGTGTGGAGGTGATCTGGTTGATTGCTGTTGGTTTTAGTTGAGCTTGTTGCCTTGAAAGGGGTGATGATGACTAAGCCCTCCAAGAGTGGGATTTTAACTCCTGTTGGCCTTCTTCCAACTCATCACAAATTCCCCTTGGATGTGGGCCATCTTGAAAGCTTGGTGAGAAAACTCTTCAACAACTTGTTTAAAGTAAAAAATTTCTCGGGCTTTGAGTTGCCAATTGAAAGTTTATTATATAGGAAGAGACAACTTATATACTAATGAAAAAACGACTAGATCATCTAGTCATTAACCCTAGTTACATGACTATCTAAGGCCATTCTTAGATTTGTAGATCCGCAACCATCTAAAAGTCCTGATGTGTTCCCGATTCTCGAGTTATGGTACTGATTAGAGAGCCTTCCATTCTTCCATTGTAGGTCAAACTGGAGCGGGTTTGGTCTCCGTCGCTGTTAACCTGGAACCTGCACACTACAAATTACAAATAGGAGGTCAGAGGATGGCGGGAGTTGCTCCCACCGTATATCCTCCAATACTCAAGGCAGAAATCTTTCTTAGAGAATAGAAATATGTTAGAAGAATGCGAAGAATACATAGATATATATAGCGGTGGATATAGCATTTGGATACGCCAACTGAGGGGCGGCTTAAAGGAGCGCCTAATAGAGGGGCGGTTTAGAGGAGCGCCCGTATTGGGGTGACTTAGAGATGCCCCTGGCAGAAGGGCGGTTTAGAGGAGCGCTCGCATAGGAACATCTTAGTGGTGCGCCCGCACAGGGGGCAACTTAGAGGTGCCCCCACAGGGGAGCGACTTAGAGGTGTGCCCGACAGAGGGGTGTCTTGGAGGTGCGCCCAGAGAGGGGCAGCTTAGAATAAAACGGACAAAACTGCACTGGTGGGTCAATATTCTGGTTGCGTGAGTAGAGGGTTGACTCTTGGACAGCGGGCTCCTGGTTCCGGGATGGAAGGCTCTTGGTTCCGGGACAGAGGGCTCTTAGCTTCAAGACGGAGGGCTCGTGGCTCTGGGTCGGAGGGCTCGTGGCTCCGAGATGGAGGGCTCTTGGGACCGAGTGCTCCGGGACAAAGGGCTCGTGGCTCCGGGATGGAGGGCTTCTGAGACCTTCGAGCAAAGGAACTGCACGCCAAGATGATGCAAAGGCTTGCCATGAGAAGAGGCCGCCATCCACTTGTGACAAGAACAAAAGACGGAACGGGTCCCAATTAGAAAGAGGCACTAGCAAGGCGGGCCGAGGGTGGCTTAGGCAGCCACCTACATGGCGACCCGTCTCCGAGCTCTTGAGGGAAGTGTCAAGATTTGAATGCGGGTTTAAGCCGAGCAAGATTCGAAAGTAGATTCAAATCTTGTCGGCACTACCCGCACGAAAAGGGGTGACCAAAGCAGTCCAAGCGTTGAGACTTGAGACAGCAACACCAGAGAACACGCACCACCTAAGCTTTGAACCTACAAGCGGAGCAGCATCCTTCCCGTCAGGGCCAAGCCTATGCATCATTTTGCCACTTGACAAGGAAGCTTTGGCAGATACACGTCAAAGGCTCCCGATTTATAGCACGAGAGGGAGCAAATGAAACGCTAAACACCAAGGAACCACCAACCTGGCAAATCTGTAGAGAATCGGGGAACAAAGGAATCACGCCGAGAACAGTGAAAAAGGAATCTAGGTCAAGCCTAAGAAGACAACACGGCCCGTCATGTCCCATCATGAACATGCCAGAGGCCGAAAATTTAGGCCACTGGCATGGGGGACTAATGATGGGAACTGTTAAAGCGGCCCGGCCCAAAGCCGCAGTTGGCCCAGAAGGAATCGTGGCCCAATAGCCTAAAGGACGGTCAATGCCTCAGTTAACCGGAGGCGGTCCTCAAACGGCTAGACAATAGCCGAAACCGGAAGCGGCCCACCAACCCTCTTCGCACACAATGGTTATCTGCCCTAATTGGGCACGATGTGAGGATTCCTCAGATGGCAATCTCCTCTATAACGGAATCTCCCAAATTGACGCACACCCTAGAAGGGAAGCCCTCAAATCAGCGTGCGACTCATAGCGGAAGTTTCAGCATTCTTGATGTGTGACATCTCCGCGGAGGAAGAGAATCCTCCTTCTCGACCGTTGCAGCGTTGAATGGCGCTTGCATCCTTACGATAAATGGAAAATATCCCCTCAGACAGCTGGCAGCCCGCCTTACCACCAAAGGAAGATGGCAAAACCCGACAATTATAAAAAGCCTTGGGGACGTACTCTAAAGGCATGCTCTCTGAAATACTCAAACTCTCCCAAGCAAATCCGACTCGCATACACCTTACTAATCTCCTACCCACCGCTTGTTCCAAGCGAACCCGGTGGCCAAGAAAGCCGCTCTCCACGAGCGCACTTTGACTCTAGCTACTCAACCACGAGTGCACCTCCGAACCGTACTCACAAATTCCCTTCCCATTATCCATTTTTGCATACTTTACATTTACCGTCATCATCTTGGAAGGCAAATTACTGATCTGAGCATCTGATGATAAATTGGGGAGCGACTCCCGATGTTTCATCTAATTTCTCGTCTTCTGTTATGGTGTGCAGGATTCCAGGCGCACAGGATGGTGACCGGACCCGACTTCAGTACCAGACCGCAAAGCAGTTGAATCCGAATCCGTTCTAAACTCGGATCCAGGACACATCAAGTCCTTTGGTTTCTTCAAGTAGATCTTTGGTTAATCAAATTTCTTCAGGCAAAACACGCCTCAAATCTCACAAGCCATATAGTGAAACTCTGTAAATTGGACACTAATCAATTTAAGGTTTAATTTTAAATCTTGTAAGAGATCTCACAATGACAAGGTGCTCATTTTAATAGGGGGAAAAAAAATCTCTCCAAAAGAAATAGTTCTCTCAAACTTTGGTATTGAATGCTCAATGATAATTTTCTCAAACTTCATTCTCACTCACTTTGACCCTCCTTTTTTCTCAGTTCATCCTTTGAAAGAAGCATACGAGTTTATAAAATAAACTCCTGGTCAAAGCAGTTTAGTGGAGTGAGTAGTGGGCAGCAACTGGATTTTCGCTCGAACATAAGTCGCGTGAACATCGCACAAAAACAATACCAGCCTTGCACTTGAGCTTATGATATGTAAGTGACTTGCATTCCTTATCTAGAATCCCATAGGTTCAGTCATTATCTTGCCGACAACTTGCAGGTAGTCTCTAAACATTGTTAGCTTAAGCGCCTATCTCGTAGGCTATGTGTGGGCTTAGTACATTATCCCGATAGCTTATAGTCATGTACCAAACAACCTATGAACTCATGTTGAGCAGTTGCAGATTTTTGCTTGAGCATGAATCACGCGAACAAAAGACACTCTTTGCGCAAGCCATGTGTGAAAAACAATCCTACCACATAAATCGAATCTGAACCTAAAAACTGTCACCTAAAAACCAGATATAAAATAATAGTCAAAATGGAAGTCGATGTCATGAAACTTGCCAATACTAAATTTATAACTAACACATAATGAAAGATTTCCATTATGTTTTGAAACTAAATCACTGACGGTATTATGCTTGACTTTTTCTTTTCATCCTTTAGTATCTTCAAGAAGTAGAAGGGATATAGTAGTGCCATTATCATCCTTTGTTATTTCTTAACCTGGAATAAGCTTCCGGCTTATTTGTGTTACTTCGTTTGCTGCCTCCTCCTTTTCCATTGTCTCTTTATTTCTGGGTAGGATAATACTTCCTATTGTTGCTAACTTACCTGTGTCCAACAACTTTTAGTCTTTTCATTCCATTGCCTGTTTTATTGTTGTTCCTATTTCTATGTCATCTGCTTATATGGTGCTTCTTTTCTCATATTAGCCGTTTTGGCTAATACCTCTGTACCTTGATTGAAGGATGAGAGAGAACTTAAGAGGCAAAGAAGGAAGCAATCTAATAGGGAATCTGCTCGTCGTTCCAGGTTGCGTAAGCAGGCAAGGAGATTTTATATCATCATGACTCTCTTCTTTGTCTTTTTTGAACGTCTGCAATGTCAGTATTTCTGAGTTGTCTGTGGCTGTGCACTTAATGAATTAGGCGGAGTGTGATGAGCTGGCCCAGCGTGCTGAATCATTAAAAGAAGAAAATGCCAGCCTTAGATCACAAGTGGGTCACATCAGAGGCGAGTATGAACAGCTTTTTGCAGAAAATGCTGCCCTTAAGGTACAAGTCTTTGTAGTTTCTAGTTAGCTGTGTCTCCTTTCGATGGCTGGCAATACTCATGGCTGAACTTATACTCAAGGCAAGTGGTTTTGTTAGTTGGGCACTGTCACCGCCATGGTTGTCTGGTGGGGACAGTGGGGAATCAGGACTGTGACTTTACCCTTGGACATTGTATTACCGTGGAAAAGTCTTGTTAGAGGCTTCCTATTCTTTTTCTCCCTCATACACCCAACAATGTGGATTTCATCCATGTAACTTAGATAGTTAGAATTATATTAACACATTAATTTGTGTTGGACATTTCTTATCATCATACCCATCTAAGTGAAATCTCACCATTAAATCTCACCAAAAAATGCATTTGATTTGAACATAATCATGTGGCATTAGTGCATTCCATATATGTGTAAGCTATTAAGCATGGATGAAAATATTAGCATCGGTTGTGGTCATATCGATATATGACATATTGCATTAATATTAGATATATCGAACAAGAAAAAATTTTAAAAAAACAAGCTGATAGGGCTATATTAACAAATATATTAGCTAAATATCGCTGTATTGGTCGATATTTTGAATATCATCCGATATATCGACTTTGTCGACTGTTACGGAAGATATCACAATAATGTTAATGTATTAGAAAATATTAGTATCAGGGGCCCTTGATACGACACGTATTGGCCAATATTTTCATCCATGCTACTAAGTCCCTGCATTTTAGAGTTCTCACGTGCTTCCAACGATGATAATTTGAATTTGAATGCATAGAATTATAAGATGGTTCAGCTCACATTAATATTCATAGTTCTAGCCGCTACTTGATATTTTGACTATTTTGAGTATAAGAAAGGATAAAAAAATGGGAGGGCCCTAACAGGCTTTCATTTATGTTTCTCTCGTCTATTTTTTGTAACAAGATGAGAAGGCCCAAACTATATATCTCCCTCGATTCTCATTTCCTTTTGCATATTTGCGATCCGATATGCGAGGACTCATGACCCCAAAGATTGAACCTGGATTATCGAGCTCTAATTGCAAGGCAGGTGCCAAAGGTGTTTTGGTTTCTGTTGTCTGCTACAATGGGGTTTTCTTCTGCATGTTCTTTTCAGGGTAGACTAGACAAAATCCCGGAAGATTTGGAGACTGGCATTAGAGAAACAGCTTTGGGTAACAACTACAATTCAACTGGGCAAATAGGCGAAGTTCCAAGCGGTCATTAAGATGTTAATGGCTGCATCAAACTGCCTTCTGGGAGCACAGCCTAACCTTATAGTAACAGGGCGTCCTTTGTTATATGTAGCTTGTCTTCTAAATTTGCTGCGGAACCTGCCCTTTTTAAGTTTCAGGTTCTGCACATCTCATATCATCCCTAACTCAGCAATTGGGTGAATCTCCCTCTCATCTGTTAGGACCGCTTGTAATGTCTGAAAGTTGGTGGCATGCCATGATTCCCTATTTTAACTGTGGTGGTTTCGGTTGCCCCTTAGTGAGGTAATCCCATTAATTCTGGTTTATAAATATGCAAAATCTGATACAAACGTAAAACTATGTTGTATTTTTTACTTGGTCCTTAATGGCAGAAGATTTTTGTGTTCTAATATCTCTGTACTTTTTGGGAAAACGATGATTGTGTCTCTCTTATTGAGGAGCGGTTTGTTTCTACCGTGAATATTGTTTTCGGTTCAACATGTTCAACTCTATGATCCGAATTTCACCATGGAAGGTAAAGCATTGCAAATGTGTAATTTCTGTGTATTTACAATCGAGAATGCTAGTGATTTTAGTAGTATGATGATGATCGATGGTGCTTCTGAGATAACCAAGGTCTTACAATTACAGAAACCCATATCAATCATCGGAACAAATTCAGGTCCAGTGAAGAAATTGTTGCCCCGATGGAATTACAATGTATACTCTGATTCCATTGGGCTCTCAGTCGACCGAAACTGAGTTTTAGCCACATGAAAATCCTTTTATGAGAGCAAGTGTGGATATTTTTGTGCTTTTCTGTTAAAATTTTACTAAAATTGGTTCTCCGTTCTGATAAGGGACTTATGAGCTAGAAATTTTTAGTGATGGCATTCTATTATACAATAAAAATAACACATTTTATGCTCTATTAGATAGGATTGACTATATAAATTTATTTTTGTAATGTAACATTTTTTGAGTAATATAAGTTATTTCAAACTGTTTTTTTTAAGCTTTTTAAATTTTATCTCTTCTTTTATTACTTCCGGCATAATTTAGTTTATATATATATATATATATATATGTTGGGTCCCAATACTAGGGCCGATAAAACACGGCCCAAAAGGGAGTTCCAAAGTCACAACCATTGAGCCTGAGAACATGGGCTAGTGCCCCAGAAGCTCAAGTAGCGACAGGCCCGAGAGTCCAGTTTGACTTAAAAGAGCATGAAGACGCCACAAGGGGCTGACGTCAACAACAAAATTTTAGAAACATCTGAGAACCTAGTCCAATGAACCCAAGGACTAGGAAAAGACTCAGAGGGCTTTCAACAGGCGAGGACAGCCTTGGCTTCTCCGCACAAGAAATCAAAATGACCAAGTATGTCAACTCAGATGGTTCACTATGACCAAAAAGCACGCGCCATCATGAAAAATTCAACGGCTCCTGACACGTCGGATACGCAAAGCTGGTGTCCCTGACACGTCGTATCCGCAGAGCAGGCTCCGTACCCTCAGAGCTGGTGACAGGTGTCCCTGACACGCCGCACCAGCAGGGCCAGTGGCAGGCGTCCCTGACACGCCAGTGCCACGTGTCCCCTTGCCAACGGTATAATTTTTTTCTATAAATACTCCCTTTCTGGCAACGAAAAGAGAATTCTACAAACCATTAATTGAGCCCATACTGAGAGTAATTTTCAAAGAGGAAAAAAGAAAAGATGAGATAGAAAGATAAAAACTCCTCACTTGTAATTCTCGGTTGTGACAAATCGCACCACAGGTTCTCGGTTGTATTCCTTTTCTGTAATAGTGGAATCTCGCGGATTGCCCGTCCGTCATCGTGATTTTTTCTCATTTTAAGCATAAAATGAGCTTTCCACATTAAAGTCCTCGCGCTTAGTGTCCTCGTCCCCCTCTTTCTTTCACGTTCTACTTTGTGTTGCACGTTTTCGTCCGTTTTGAAACGCGTAATTCCGCTCAAACTCTGGTTGATAGGTGGCTGGAACACGCGGACGCAACAATATATATTGTGGGAGCTTTATTTTCCTTATGTTTTGAGTGTCTGAACTATCATAAATGTACTCTCTCATCTTATCCTCTCTTGGTGATCGTATAATTTTCTGATGAGGTGTTTTAATTTTTCAAACTGAAGTATTTTTCTTTTCAAGCCGGGGGCGGCTATTAAACCGAGTGTATTTTTATCTATCTGAGTTGCAAGTCACTGATCTCAAGCGTTATTCCTATGATCCTGGGCACAGGAACACCACGGGTTGTTGTTCCAGCAGATGGCCATCTCGGTAATCTTCTTTAATGTATTATGGAAAGCCTAAGTACGGTTGTTTTATCTTCAAGCCAGTATTTTGATTTTTCCGGCGACCCCGCTACGAAATTTTGTCGGATTGAGTTGAATGCAAGTAACAGAGCCAGTGGCAATCGACTTTGTAGGCAACGGTAAATGACCGTGCGGTGGATAGTTCCTAGGTAATCTTGTCCTGGAAAATCAATTATTCATGAAATTTCATCTCTTATCTTTGAAAATCTCTCGACTTCCCAAAGAAAAATCAGAAGGTGAATAGAATCAGCTGATTTGCCACAGAAAATTGAAGAATAAATTGCATCTCAATAATCAACAAATTGTTTAGACACAGTTAAAAGCCACGAGTTATTACAGCATTGTCATAAACCAGGTTTGATAATGAGTTTCAATCCCATCGTAAAGAAACTGTGTACCGTGAGGCATTCAGGGGAAAGAGAATGAGCCTCCAATATCCGAGTTGGTGCTGCCAGAAGGGGGTTTGATGGCCACCCAAAGCAGGGAAATGGTAATGGCAATGAGTCCGGACCAAACATAGACGATGGTGGGTGTTCTCCCTCTCCTTCCCATAAGCCCTTTGGCGAAGGGGTAGAGATGAGCCAGCACCCAGAAGCTGAAGAACACCCCTCCCAGCAAGCGGCTCCACTGCGGTATGGTGCTGTAGATCGTGCGGCTGAAACCAACAGCGATGCCTATGAGGTTCACCATGATGATCACAATCGGTGGTATCATTAGCGATGTCCACTTGATGATATAGAGGTCAGCAAACTCATCGTCATTATCGTCCCCAGCTGACTTGGACGTGAGGGTGAAGGAGATCTCTATCCCAGCAATCACCTTCAGCAGGCCCTGAAGCACAGCGGCAAGATGCGCACTTGTGCCCCCAATCAGCCAGAACTGCTCGTTCCGCCACCATTCCTCCAAGGTGATTCCAGACCACTTGATCTCCAGGAGGGCCAGCAGGCAGAGGGTGAGGGATATGATGAGGAGGTAGACAAGGAAGGTGATGTTAAGCGTCTGGACGATGAATTGCCCCGAGAAGAGAGAGAGTGCCGGGAGGAAGCAGTAGACGATGAGGAAAAAGGACGTGAATGGGTAGATGCCGACGTTGAGGTAAGCAATCCTCTGCAGAAGCTTCATTCTAGGGCTGGCCAGGAAGGCGTTATTTCGTGAGAAGAATATCTCGACAGAGCCGGTTGCCCACCGGAGAACCTGGTGGAGCCGGTCAGTGAGGTTGATGGGTGCAGTTCCACGGAAGGCGTCACGCTTCGTCACACAGTAGACTGACTTCCACCCTCTGTTGTGCATCCGGTATCCGGTCACCACGTCTTCTGTGACGGATCCGTAGATCCAGCCTATCCGGCCGCCCCATTCTGTCTTGTCCTCATACCAGCACGAGATCACACTGATCGCCTCCGCCACAGTGGGTGCATCGAGGAGCTCCCGGGGGATAGTGAGGGCCCCTGGTGGCCGTCCATTCTTGATTGATGGGTGGTCTGCAAGAGGCCGACCTTGGAACTCTGCCACGGGGATGGAGTCCACAAGGAAGCTCGAATTTCCAAACCTCTTAGGGAGCACGGAGAGATTCATTCCCTCGTCATCCGAATCTCCCATCCTTAGAGATCGGGTCTCTTCAGGGAGGGAGGCAGCGGCAGTGATGCGCTTGTTTTTGCGGCGATTGCCGAAGCAGCAGCAGCAGGAGTCACAGAAGCCGGGGTGCTCCTTGGATCGCGGGGGATCAAAGCCATAGAGGGCAATGCGGCGGAAGAGGCAACCGGTGCCCACATAGACAGGGCCCTGGAGGCCGTCTAAGGCCCGCATGTTGACGTCAAAGAAGACAGTGTTGTGGTTGGCATAACGGTCTGAGGGGTCAATGCCTTCAAAACGCTGGGGGAACTGGACGTAGCAAATGCGGTCCCCGCCGCGGTCCATCATGAAGCACATGCCTTCCCTGATAGCCTGGGAGTTGTAGATGTAGTGGTCGCAATCAAGATTGAGGATGAAGGTGCCATTGGACATGACTGCTGAAGCTCGGACAAGAGCGTTCATGGCCCCGGCCTTCTTGTTGTGGTCGTAACCTGGCCGCTTCTCACGGGAGACATAGACCAGCAGAGGGAGACGGAAATCAACGTCGACAAACTCGAGTGTTGTGGTGTCGCCAGCTGTTCCGTTGAGGGGCTCATCGCTTGGAGGCTTCAGCATCACCTGCAAATCACAACAAAATATTCCATGTTGGCTTACTCTCAAATACACAGTCATATTCATTTAATATCCCTTTGCTATTATTGAGATAAGAGAGATTTCGTTTCTAGTTGCTCTCTTTGTATTATTCAAGAAGTTTACCTGTATAATTCCAGCATGATCACCCTTAGAATGCTCAGCGGCAGCATGCAACCAAGTGCCGGGCCAGTGGGCTCCGTCAGCCATCCATGTGGCCTTTTGCACCTTCAAAGGTTCGAGCGGCAGTTCGTCACCTGCTTGCTCCCTCTGGAGCTTCAGGGCCTTGATCTCCTCCCGAGCATTGTAAGCGTCTGAACGCCGTCGTATTGAATCGGGAAGGCCATTGATCCGAACTTTGAATTCATCATATTCGCGTTTCATCCTTCTACGATCCTTGACGAAATCTTGCCTAACCTTATTCTTGTAAGGGTCCCTCCTAAGATTGAAGTAAGACTCGGGATTCCTTGGCTCAATGTCATGCTTCCGGCAGAATGGGACCCACAAGTTGGCAAAACTGGCAGCTTCGGCCATTGCCTCGAAAGTTAGCAGGGCTCCCCCATCATCAGAAACATAACATGAGAGCTTCTCCACGGGGTAATCGACCGCAAGAATGGACAAAATGGTGTTTGCAGTCACGAGAGGCGGCTCTTTCTCGGGATCAGCAGTGGAAACAAAAATGTCTACACCCGGAAGATCAGATTTTCCGGTGGGATTGTTGGGGCCAGGCATTTCAAACTTCTCTTTGAGGACATTGAGGTCAGCAAGGCGGCTAACGGGGTTCAGCTTGGGCAACTGATCAAGAACCCAAGAGAAGGCGAACCAGATCTCACAGACCACAGACATACCCCACAGCCATGGGGCGTCAGTGTTAGGATGTTTGATCCTCCACATGAGAAACAATGCGAGAGCAGCCAATCGCACAAAGGCTAGAAGACTGCAAGCATATGCAAAGCAAAATGCAGTAACAAAGTTATCTGTTTTCAGTAATCCACATCACGGTTTTCAAACAGCAATGAGACTTGATACGATTAAGCTAAATGGTACGAGTTGCAGATGGTCAAGTGATCAATTTAATGCAGAAATGTAACTCATAAAGGGAACGAGGAAGATACTATTACCGATATGGACTAATAACTGCAGCTGGTATCTTCAACTTTCGAGTGAGAGGCCTCCAAGGCTTGCTAAGAAACTCAGTTGGCTCACGAACTTCATCATCATTATCATTTCCAAAGCCCCCGTCCTTAGGCCAGATAGCATTCCCATAACCATAAGTTCCCTTTGTTTCAAACAACCATCTGTTGTGATCAAATTCTCCCCCTCCAGTCCGGCTCCTCATAAAACCTGACTTTGTGGACTTCATCAATGAAAGCCTCCTCTCCATCTTTGACATCCCCGCCGTGGGCGGCAGAGGCAGTGGCCGCCCAGTGCCATCCCCGGCCATCTCATCCAAATCTGTCTGCTTGTAAGACTCTTTGCAGCCCGGACAAATCGCATCTCCGCTCTTAACAGCATCAATGTAGCAATCCCTGCATATCTTGAAATCACATTCACACGGGAGAATATCGATCCCTCGCTCATCACTCATCACCTTCCCGTCACAGCCCAGAACAGCACAAGATGACCCTTTTGCCCCGGCCATCTGGGGATGGCTTGCTTCAGACTCGGTCACCTTGTCCATCAAATGGGCACGGGTGGCGCTATTGAAACCGCCCGTGAATAGCGAATTCGATACATACTGCTGTTCCACCTTCTGGGAGATCGAAGGATCCATGGGCTGGTTATCAGGGGTGGGGGGAATGTGAACTGTGTAGTTCATGAATTCCACACTCCCAACTTCACTCTCGAGATCATCTCTCGACAGATTATCTCTGGGGTAGTTCACATAGCGGCCCGATGAGGTCCGTCTAGCAAACGTCACAGTCGGCGGGTGCATGGGCCTTCCCGTCGGAATGTCGGATGAATCAGACAAATTAGATCTGCTTGGCTTGAACATTTTTACTAGATGATGATATATATATCCAAAGATCGAGAAAGTAGGCTAAGAAGAAGAGAGCACTGATCCCATCACAAACACAAGCTTTCAGAAAGCAGGCTAAGATGGTGATATCAGTATCTGAAGATCGAGAGAGTAGGCTAAGAAGAACAAAGCATTGATCACACCACAAACACAAGATTCAGAGACTATTAATACTCATTTATCAGAAAATGGCCCACCTTTCTAATCTCTGCACTCTCTCTTTTGTATCACATTATTTGAAATGGAAAGCAAGCACTGGCTGAAGTTCATTACCGGAAATAATGAATCAACCATCTCAATTAGACGACAAAAAGAGGCAAAAAGAGGACCAGAATTCGAGCAGACAAAAACAGGGGAAATCGAGAACAAGGGTAGATCAAAAGAACAGAAATTAAAACATCTCTCAACTATCTCTCTCCCTATCTATTGCCAGAGAGACCAGACTTGCTGCCCGCGACTTTGAGGAAATCCAAACGATGAAACCAAATAAACAAAGTACATTTGCGTAAAACAGAGGGAAATCGTGCAGTACTCTTAATCCACAAGAGGAGAGAGAGATGTAGAGAGGGCGCGAAGATGGGTACCTCTAAGTATGTTGAGGACCATAACTATTATACGACCTGGAAAAGCTTCTCCATTAAATAATGCTCAAAATCACTAAATTGAAGCGAGTGTCTCCTTCTCTCTCTCATGGCCAGCAAGTGAGAAAATTTCAAATCTAGCTTACCTTACGACGAGCTGTACAGACGTCTTTGGCTTAAAAAAATAAAGATGACAAGACCGATTCCAGCAGTAGAAAACCGGAACACCGCCTCGAAAGCACTTCTTCTGCTACTATTTTTTATTAAGGAAACGAAAGTCAGCCGATCGTGGGAGCAAGTAGAAGCCCACGAACCCAGAAAAGCTGACATGAAGTCCATGGCAATAGACCCTCACATGGAGATCTGCATTACAGTGACGTTCGCGAAGAAGTAGGGATTTTTCGAAGTCTGGTGTGCCTGCTTATTGGCGTGAAGGAAAGGAAGGAGAAGCGTACTTTTGGCGAGCTGGAAATTTCTGGGACTAAATTACGTAAATTAGGGAATGTCCATGTGAAGGGTCAGCTGCACCGGACAGGACGCGTAGAGCATTTTCGATTATGTTTCCCTTTTTGTTCTCCTGCATAAATATCGTTAACTTAATAATGATACGTATAATTGTTGAAATAAAATAAAATATAAATAAAATAATTATTTTTAAAAAATAAGTTTAAAAATTATTATTTTTATATTTAATTATTAAAATAAAATAATATAAAATTTGATGTGTACTTGGATCCGACTTCGAACAGATTCAGATTCGGGTAGATTGTTTGATCCGACTCCGTTCATTGAGTGCGAATTCTGCACACCACTAAAACTAGCAAGAGGTCAGCGTGTCGGTAAAAAGTTACCCCACCGAAAACACTTCGACGCTCAAGTCAGTAAAGTCTCCAAAGATAATGAAGGTAACTGCTGAAAAGTGAGAGAAAGTAAGAGGATTGAGAGTGTTGGCTTGTCGAGGGCGTGAGCGATCGATTCCTACTCACAGAGAACATAAGGAAACGATATTTCGAAAGCGTGAAAGCCTTCAAAAATGACACTCGGGAAGCCGATTAGATCTCCAAGAAGTTGAAAAACTCTGGTGAAGTTTACTTGGTTGGAAGGAGAGAAGCCTCCCCCCCATTCCCCACAGAGAGAAGGTGATATATGTGCAGCAAGGGCTACCAAGCCTGCTTTGGGGTGTACGACTGGCGACGGTTG
>JAOVVI020006261.1:0-14422 GCA_028571085.2 Nepenthes alata | reverse complement strand
TCGTCGAATTTTTCAATTGAAATCAAGTCGAGGACATGTCACACGTCAACACGAGCTTCATTGTATTGCTTGTCCGTGATGTAATGTTCCTAATGTCAACTGTCCTTAACGAGCCATCATTTTTATTCTTCAATATCCTATAGTTTTCGGACGTATAGGAGGTGGAGAGGATTTACTCGGATATCATATAGTATGAGTGTTTACTATCAATTACCTTATTTGTCTTGTGATTTGTGAAGCCTCGTGTCTTCCTTACATTAACAACTAAAAGATCTCCACATGTCCTGATAGAAATCCAATTATTATTATTTTGGTCCCTTTTCGTTTATCACTTGCTATCACCAGCATTCTCCCACTTCCATTTGAAATGATCACATTTCACATAACCCTTCTTGATATAATGAAAGCATTAGATATTCTTAAACTTAGATCGATCATTACTCCTTTTTGACTTGTCACATATTTCGGTAATCTCTTGTACCCGCAACTGCTAATGGATGCCAACGTACTTGATTTTTTTTTAAAATTTTGCTATCTTTTCTTTGCCTAAACTCATTTATAAGTAAAAAAGTAATGACCTCATCAAGGTTAAGCCATTTTTAAACAGTATAATCGTACAAGTCTAGCAAAGAAGTCAATAATACTAACACCTGATATTCATAATTGATTTTCTTATCAAGTACAAATATTTGCGTTGAACTCGACTAACCTCACACAAGTACTCTTTGAAACTTTGCTCTTCCTATAATTGAAAGCCATAAAATTATTTCGACATGCAACCTAAACATCAAGGGCTTAGATTTATACCGGTCCTTAAGTTTCATCCATATCTCCACTAAATTTGATAAATCGATAATTTCACTGAGAAAATTATCTATGAAATATAACTTAATTGTATAATTAATCAAATCTCTCCTATTTTACCAATTATCATTATTCATCTTCTTTAGTTTATTATCCTTGTTCATCATGACTTTTGTTGTCCCTCTATAAATTAAAATGTTTCTCATTTTTTATTATTAAAAAATAAAATTATTTTATTTATTAAATTATTTAATATGAAATAGTAAATTTAATTTTTATTTTAAATTCAATAGTGAGGATTTTTATTATTAAATAAACAAAAGAAAAATATTTATTTTTATTTTTTACTGTAGAAAAAATAAAAAATCATTAAATTTGAAATCTAACAACACCATAGGCGCCATGATGTCCATACAACGTCACGGAGCCCCTCAACATTGTGGCATATTCGAGATATAAAATCAGTTTTATTATCACTTTCATAATACATTAAAATATTAAAACATTTATATCTTAAAAAAAAAGTAGAAAATAGAAAACAATTATCGTATTTTTTGTTTTTTAAAAATTTTAAATTTTAATCATTTAATCGCGCATCATATCCCCCGATCCGATCAAATACACGACATGAAATTATTAAAATAAGAAAAATATCACATATAATCTTACCGTTATTTCAAAACTTCACGCCCTTTATTTCATCAACAGCTGACAGCTCAAATCTGAACGGATCGAGCCATCCGCCCAGGGCTGATTATTTGAGGCATCAATGAATGACCTATCAAATTCAACAGAGAATCAAAATCTGCCCCGCTCAAACGGCTATTTAAGAAAAAAAAAAAAGAAAGAAAAAGCTTTAGAATAAACGAAGCTGCTGGGTCTGTTTATATGCCGCTTGAATCTCTTCCGTAGACAAAACGCCTCATCCAGTCAGAGACCACCAACGCCCTCGTACGCCAGCTGACTTGCTTGCTGCATTTTTGATAAAAATAAAATAAAAATAAAATAAAAATAAAATAAAAATAAAAATAGATTATTAACTTAAGAATAAATAAAATTAACTCGGCAAAACTTAGATTAAGATGATTAAAAGTAACAAACAATTATAGAAAATATTAAACTTAATAGAATGAAATGATGAAAAATAATTCACATAATAAGATTTTATTAAGTTAATTTTACAAATTAAAATTTGATAAGAAATAATTTAATTTTTCTAACTGGGTAAGAAATAATTTGAAATTTGAATCGGACAAAATTGATGCCCAATTTTGGTGTCGATTGGGACAACAGATTCGTTGATTTAACAAGAAAAATAGACAGAATTTTTGTATGAAGGCATGATTTTGCACCTTGCATAGACAGAATACCAAAGCCACTGGCTGCTGTGGCCTATTGAAACCCAATCTCCGGGAAGCTGTGCAGCTGTTTGCTCTCCTCCCAACGGAGCAAATTGCCCAAAATGCTTGTACCTGAAACAGTAATCACACTTCGGTTGAACACCTGTGCCAACCATAGATGAAAGTATCGATATCGAACATACCAGATAATTCATATTGGCTAAAAATTGCATACTTGACAGGCAAAGTTACATATCGGCCAATATTTTTATCGATGTGCTAAGGTATAAAACTTAACATCGTTTACGTGACTTCATCAATATTATAATGGAGATGTTGGGATTCTTATATTACCAGCCCTAAAAATAATCAGATATAATCAATTTTATAACTATAATCAAACTATTTTCATAGTTTGAGCATGTAACAACAGAGGTAACCAAGGCATGCTCTGGTTATGGCTGACCTATACCCTACCAAATTTCACCCATTTATCTTTTTTTTTTTTTTAAATTGAAGGTAAAGCAATCAAATTCATATAAATAAGAATAAATATACATAAAAGACAGGTTAAATATCAATATCCTCATTTGAGAATTTAAGGTATTTTTTTAATTATTTTATGTCCTAAACTACATTTGATGGAGTATAAAATTACTTGTTGATAATTTGTATTTGCTCACTTAATTAACCAAAAACTATGCTAATGAATCAAACTTTAATTTTTTTTTAAATTAAAAAAAAATAGTTTTTGAGTTAAATTTGGAGTTTATGTATAACACAAAAAATTGGATTACCCAATTCGAAATATCATGGGTTGGGCACAGGTTGTAGATTCAAAATTAGGATTGCTTAAAAAAATCATTAACCAGATAACAAAAAGTTGTTTTCATTAAAAATAACCAAAAACTAGAATACTGGAACTCTTCAGTTCGAAATAGGATTTCTTTGGGGTCTCAGGATTTTAATTTTCAAACTAACAGTTATCCAAACTGACCATATTATATATATATCCAAGAAGAAAAAAAAGTTAAAAGTTTCTAATTTAGTATAAATACATTATTTTATTATCTATAAAAATAATTTGCTGAGCATAATCTTATCAATACTGATGATTAATTGAGTGACAAAAACTTATAAGGCATTTGAAATAGAAAAAGATGTATGTTTATGGTTAAATGAAACTTATATTGTTAATAGTTTATTGCTAAATTATTATCAAAATTATAACCTATACATTTATATATTGGTTGGATGTGTCAAAATTATAGATTTTACAGGTTATATAGTTAAAATTTCACAATGTTTAAAAACCGGTAAACATATTAACCGATCAAATCGGTTCAATTACGGTTTCATTTTTTTTCAACGCGGTTTGACCATTCAGATTAAAAAAGGGATGAAAGTTCGATCACTCAAACCATAAACACCACTGTTTAAAGTGTTGAGTGATGTTTGGATTTGGTTTTTTCCCACTCAAACCTAACACACTGTCATTCGAAGTTACTGTTGAAGAACAGGCTCTTCCAGCCTGTTCTATTAAAATGAGTGAAATAACACAATTCTAGCTCTAGGAGCCATCCAGAACACGGGGGGTTGCGCTCGCCCCCAAGGCGCAGGCCCTTTCACTTGGGTCCAAGACCGTTTGGATATAAATTAACAGTCTATGTGCCGTTCGATATAACTCGAAGTGGCAGCCCCCCGAACTCGAGGTTTCCACGTTATAAAGGGGGTGCAAACAGCGGTGGCAGAATCGTACCTGAAGGGGCGAAACCGGTGGCGACCTTCACCCCGGAACCTAATTGGGCCTTCTGGATTCCTCTCAGCCGCTTCCATCCGGTTGAAACAGTCAGCAAGGTAGGATCCCTGCTGTGCAGCAACCTAAAATTTTGTCCACCAAAATGTTAACAGCGCATATAGTATCATCCTTCAATGCGTAA
This sequence comes from Nepenthes alata, assembly GCA_028571085.2. Taxonomy (NCBI): domain Eukaryota; kingdom Viridiplantae; phylum Streptophyta; class Magnoliopsida; order Caryophyllales; family Nepenthaceae; genus Nepenthes; species Nepenthes alata. The sequence goes on along the minus strand of JAOVVI020006261.1, from coordinate 10,338 downwards.
AATTAAGAAAAAGGGCATGAAGAAATAGATTCTTTGCTAACTAATATAGGTAGGCTTGACCATGTAAGGAAAGAACGGAAAGAACAGCTAGCTCTTTCGGTTCTTACTTGACTATGGTTTGTGTCCTTAGTATAGTTGATCAATCTTTCCGGTCCGATGGCTTCAGGAAAGACTCCTTTGATGGATCTATTTAAAATTGAGTGATTTTAAGAATATATTATATTCGGTTAAGTAGATAGAAAAACTATGAAAATCAAAATTTGGAAATTGAGAGAACAATACAGGCCACTAGTTATATATTTTCTCTGAGTAGGATTCTACAGTTTTTAATCAAAAACCCAGAGACGAACAGTTGAAACCATTAATAAACCTTGTGGGTTACCAGGCATAAGAAAATTTAGATTTGTACGTGTTTTTTTTCAGCTTGCAAATCAGACAAGACATTCATAAAGATTTGTTTAATTTTCCTATTTATAATTTTGTTGGGGTCTAGATGACGACATCGTCAATCATCCTTTTCTTCTGATTGACCCACAGGGAACAGGGACGAGCCATTCAAACAAATAGGGGCACCAACTTGGAGAGTTGAAAGAAGAAGAGGAAGTTTTAGATACCCGTTTGATGTTTGATTCGTGTTTCATCCTTATATTGTAAGATGTAATACTGATTGATTATATTTTTCTATGTTGTATTTACTATTGTTTAGTTACTAGGATTTCTGCACTTACAGTGTCATAAACTAGGTATATTTGGGGTTAGGTGGTAACTGATTTTCCACATGTATTGCTGTGAAACCGTTGGCTCAATGGGATTATTTGTAATCGAATCTCATTATAGTAGAGATATTTTAGCAATCAAAGTACCTGGGCAGTTGCAGGAAGATTTTTCATTTGAGAATCAACTTTTGAAAGAGCCGACTTGAATTCTTCAATATTCAACTCGATCGATTCCATTGTTTTGTCTCCTTTGGCATGCATGAGAAGATCTACAATACTCTCCATCTGGTTGTTCTTCAGATAAAGTTCCACTTGAGGGTATCTTTCCACAACATCATCAATGGCATCTTGCATTTCTTTAACTGTTAATGTTCCCGATTCATCCTTGTCTGCCTTCTTGAATATTGCTGCAATATCTTCCTGAACACACATTTGGGTCAGTCAAAAAGGCTAAAGAAAAGTCTACCAGAGCTTTGCTAGATGTTCCACCAATATACAATTCTTTATAACCAACTTTTCATGTAAGGGTAGAGAGATTTTTTAATAACAAAAGAAAACAAATTGAAAAGGGCCCCCACTACTCTACCTTACAGGGAAAGTTGATTGCAAAGGGTTTTACATTGGTGGCCCATCTATCATTGCTCAAAGGATGAAAAAAGAGGAATTCGGATAGTGTGATGGAAATTTAATAGTGTAATGGATATTTAATACCATCAAGTTCGAGCTTGACACCCTTTTCTCTTTGCTGAATATTAGTCTATTAAAAAAAAAGTTGAAAAAGATCTCTGAAACTCCAGGCACTAACACCGTTTCTTTTTGTTTTGGGGGTGCCAAGATGAAAAACCATGGAGTAAGAGGAGACTGGCATTTTGTTTAGTGTTATATAGTATGTATGGATGAAAATGTCAATATTGATATCCGTTGTACTATATTAGTATTGGTATTAGACAAATTGCAAACAAAAACATTTCTACAATAGTAAGCTAATAAGCATATATTGGCCAAATATTAAATATATCAACCGTTATTTGAATATATGAAAATATATCGCCAATACAGCAATACATTAGGATTTAGGGTTTGGGGACTAAGAGATTAGTATTCTAGAGACTAATGTAATAAAGGCCTGGAAGTTTACAATAAAAATCCAAGTTCTTTGTGGATTTCACTTTAAAGTACGTAAAATATTGTTTTGACAAGGGTGATACCAGAACCACCAGCTAAAAACCCAGTCGAATTTTGTATGATGGATGAATGGTTGAGCTAGAAGAATCTCCACAAAGTATAATGACTTTTGTTATTACAATACGCTAATGGTATTTTTGGTTGCTAAAATTGGCTAATATTAATAAAATGGGACCTACTTTGATCCTCCCACTAGGGTCTTCTATTGTGATTGCGAAGGTCCAGATTGATTAACAAAAAAATAAAGATTGAAGATTAGAACAAATCATTGACACACAAAATAAATATTCAATATTTATTTTTTTTTGCCAATCAATCTATACCCTGGGATGACAAGAGAGGACCTTAATATGTCTCACATAGAACAAGGTGTGGAACAAATAAAATGAAAATACTCATTATATTATTTGGCTTGCACAGGGAACAACCGGAATAAGACCCTTATTAGGTAGGAATAATTATTTCATGTGTTTCACACTGGTGGTCAACGGAGACAACCAGCAGCAATGCGTCCCAGTCTCGCGAGGAAGTCAACAGGGGCTAGTGGCTCCTATGGCAACCATCAAGGGTAGATGTGGGAATGTTTATTCCCTAAAGTTGAGGAATAGCAAATATCACCGCTTCTCTGATATTAGTTATTCTCACTTCTTGTCAATAGTTATCCATAAAATCCAACCAAACAAAGTAGCAACCATTTTTAGAGAATGGTTAAGCATGTTTACTTGTATGCCAACGTGAATGGGATCATAGTTTTCTCACAATGGTCCTATATAAATTTAAATATCTGCCAATACGCATTTGTATCGGACTCATCGATATCGATATTTTCTGATACCGTGATAATATCACGATAGTTGCTATATCGGTAATATATCATAATATATTAACTGATACAATTCTATTAGCTTACGATTTTCAGAAAATCTTTTTTTTTTCCAATATATATCTGATACTAATATGTATTGCTTAATGTATCCAATACTAATATAACCGCGACCAATACTGATACAGATATTTTCATCCATTGACAACAGGCTTTATTATCTAAAAATGTACAGGTGAAAATATACATACCATGACTTTCCGCTGATTAATTGTAGCACAATCACCAAGTGCATATATGTTATCACATCCCTCAACCCTCAGCCACTCATCAGTTGCCAATACACGCCTGTTGGTCTGTGTTCCAAAAATGATAAATAAATAATCAGAATGCCTTGAAATTCAAAGTACAAATCCAAGCCCAAAAGCACTGGAAACAATAGATTCAACACAATTTTGAATCAGGATATTGGAAACCAAATTGAAGAGACAACTAACACTGATGAATGACACTGATTAAATGCCAGTTCTCATGGATTCATACCTGACCGATTTTCTGCATAAAACCCATTATCAGAGGACGAGTTCCGATTCCGGTTGACCAGACTACCATTCCATACGGCATAGAGGATGTTTCCCCACTTTTTATTGCTTTAGTTGAAATTTCTTTATCACTTACTTTCACTACAGCTGATCCTGTCTTAACATCAATTCCCTCTCTTTTAAACTTCTCTTCAGCAAAAGCAGTAATTCTTTTGTCGAACCTGCAAACAAAGAAATCACAAAACCATAAGACAGTATACAATAGATATACAGATGGCTTAAAGCAACTGCAAATATCATTCACTAGCAAAAGGAAAATCATCCTTCATATTTTGAGTTTAATTTCAAGTTGTTTCGATGTATGATTCATCTAGGAGCAGAACATAAAGAGAACCCGGAATTTTCTTATTTTTCTGTTTGTCCACTTGTCATTTGGGGTATGTTGTATACAATTGAAATCAGGAACGGGCAAGGGAAAAGATGGAGGCGGCGAAGGAAACAAAAGCATTAAGCATAAAAATAAGCACCTACATATTCAATATATGATCTGTTGCCTCTAGAAGTGTAATTTTCACCAGCTGTTTAACATCAGGATACAAGTTCATCAAGTCTTCATTCACATAATCATGAAGCTCTGCAGCAAACTCCACACCAGTAGGGCCACCACCAACAATAACAAAATGAAGAATTCTCCTTCTCTCTTCATCACTAAGCGTCGGCAGATTGGCCCTTTCAAAGCAGTCAATAACACTCCTACGGATCCTTTGAGCATCTTCAACTTCCTGCAGGAAGCATGGCCAAGTGCAATTTGAACACCAAATTCCTCACAAAAAAACTATCCACAAGCCAGTTATATGGCTGCAGCAAGAACCATATGGTGAAATTACTGATCTTACCTTCAAGAAATGGGCATTCTCTACTACACCGGGAATGTTGAATGTGTTAGCACGGGCTCCAACACCTATAACAAGGTAGTCATAGTCTACAGAAAATTCTTTTTTCCCATCCGAGTTGGTGTCCTGGCTGAATTGGCAATATACTTTCTTATTCACTGGATCAATGCTGATACACTCTGCTTCTGTGAAGTGAATACCGACGTTTTTCTGTGGGGGGTTGGGAGGAAGAGAGATCATTTCTCGAGAAAACAGTTTGGAAATGCAGTAAACAGCAACAGGTAGTGATCACAAAACTTAGTGACTTAAAGATTGTTTACATCAATTTCCCAAACCATAGTCAAAATAGAATATATTAAAGTGAAAGCAAGCAGACAAATTTCTAAAAGATGTTGCTGAGTGAAAAAGGAAAAGTAACTAATTTTAGTATTACTTTAACGATCCACCTCATTTACCTTCTTAACAATTCTGCGTATTGGCTCAACAATGCTTCGAGCTTCCACTGTACCACAAGTGACACTGGGCAGCAAAGGGGTGAAGGCAAAGTAATTACGAGGTGATATCACCTGAACATCATACGAAGGATTATTCAAATTCTTTAAGAAACTGGTTCCAGCCCAGCCAGTTCCAAGTACTACCACCCTCTTCTTATTTTTGTATTCGCTTGCAGCAATGACGTTTAAACCTTCAGGTGTCTTTGAATCGGAATAGGCCAAAAGGCCCCCACCACCACCACTGCAACAAAGCGGCAAAATGAGCCAAGATGGAACAAGAACAAGTTAAACCTGAAAACATAATGAGCACGCTTTTATTCTTGCCCTTCTGTGTTTGAAGGCAATTTGAAACAAAAAAAAAAGATTCAAAAATGGAACACTGATGAACTAGGTAGAAATGGAATGCATTCAAATTTGCATATTCAACAGACAGGAATGACATATTTAAGCGTCTTTGAAAGGATGGCCTCAACCATTGAAACTGTGATCCTTTGTTCACAATGTTTGATCAGTTATTCAATGCAATCAACAAATTTCAGCTCTCTCATGAACAAGTCATTTACATTCTTTTTAAGGGCTAAGTTATAAGTTATTTATATAAAATAACCAATGCAGCAGCCAAGTACAAGCCCAACCTTGCATTTTTTACCCAAAATCTTAGAACTGTAAGTCCAGCATTTTGTTTCAAAATCCTATAGTTTAAAGTAGACCATTCAGTGTCACACAAATCGGTGTCCTTGGATGTTAACCGCATAGTCTGCCAACCTTGTATTCAAATAAAATCGGAGTAAATTTCATCATCGTTGAATCTCCAGAGCCCTGCAGTTATGTATCTGATGATACCATCAAACATATGCTACTTCTGCTACATTACTGAATCAACATCAACAGCTGGAGCTACAGAGTTATCATTTTGAAAATTTGTGATGCAGAGAAGTGCGGTTCCAATTGGAAAGTTCTGATGCTTCCAAAGATTATACATCATTATAAATCTTCATTTCACATATCTATGACTGTTTCTCAGCTATCAGTTTTAGAATGATCCCCTCCATCATCAACCCATATCAATTTCAACATCTACACGAGACTCTTCAATTTATTTAGAGATATCCTCCTTTTACAAGGTTAATCAATGTCAACAAAGCTTCTGTAACAAATCAAGCATAAAATTCAAAGATTTTACAATTGATGATGCAGAGAAATATAAGGGCAAATAATAGTTCTGATCTGTCCAAACTTGAGCACCGTCATGAACCTTCATTTCACAGATCAATTACTCATGCTCATCTAATGTTTTTGACTCAGCCACTCAACTTTCAACACATTCTTAATTTCAACATTTGAAAGCTACTTAAAGCTTGAATTCATTTTCATTCATTTCTTGCATTATCTTGGCAAATAATTAACGTAAATCTCAATTGAATTATTTGTCACATACAGGAAGTAAAAAGAAAAGCGGTACATCTAATAAGCCACCAAATAGAACAACTCCGAAAAAACGCGTAACCGAACACAGATGATCACTAGAATAACTATAATACCTGAATTTTCATTTGATGTATTTCGAATGTATTTATTAATTTTAGAATTTATTGGATGTGTCGGTTTAATGGTATTTTGTGAAAATTTTTAAGGGTTCGAATTTGCCATTCTGCGCTTGAGGAGCACTTCGGGCACAAGTGAGGTGTATTTTCCAATATGTTGGCGCCCAAAGAGAACTCGAGTCTTGCTCGAAAGCCGATTCCAGCATTGCCAAGCTCAAGCAGCGCTGGAGCACGGGTCGAGTATATAAAAGGCGCGCAGGTTAGGGTTTCAATCATTTTCACGCAGAGCCGAGAGAGGAGAGAGGAAGAGAAGGAAGAGGAGAGAGGAAGAGAAGGAAGAGGAGAGAGAGTGGAGATCGGACATCTCGGAGCTTCCGTTCATTAGATCTACGGAGTATAAAGTTGAGGCAAATATCCGTATGCCAAATCCTTGGTTTATTTTTGTGTCCACTAATATTTGTGTATATTTTGGATATTTTTTTTACATACATATGATTTTTGTGTACCTCTCTATTTATTACTTACATACATGTATGTTTTACTGATTGATAGGTGATTTTTCACAGGTATTTATGATTTTGGAGGGTTTTGTGATTTGTGGATACCCGGACGATATATATATGCATATTTGTGTATCAGTATATTGTGGAACCATAAACTAGAACTTGCATTAGTCTGCATGCATACTGCCAGGGCAGAGTCACCATGGGACCATGGCAATCCGAGATTGAAGGGGTCGACATTTGTGATCCGAGGCATAAGATTTGATGGTACCACTCCTAAAGGGGAGGTTTAGTCTTAACGGGGACGCATGTGATATGTGGTCTTCTTTCGTCGGTAGGAAGATTGAGATGTATTATAATTGACCTATCCTACTGTGTATTTTAAATGAGAACCATTGTTAGGAATTAACAGAAATTTAATATATTTGGGCGTCCTAATATATAACTAAATTTGATGTTGCACTCAAAATCGCGAGTGGTAAGACATAGTAAGCAAGTTTCGAGTCTATGGGAGACAATGTACATAGATGGCCTTCAGATGCCGGCTAGAAACACAGCCGGGTCTTAAGCTACCGGTTTAAAATACAGCCAATATAACCATGGTTATCAGACGAGGATAATCCTTTATCAAGTTCGTCTAATAATCTTTGGTTATCCGATTTTGTGTATACTTTATATTTTTGTATGTATTTGCATGGACTATGATTTGAGTTTTGATTATATGATTTGGTTTCGGTTTCCTTTGATTTTAGCATATGAGATTATGAGATTTGAATCCGGACTATAATTTGTGTCACACGTGGATGTGTCAGGTCTCGATTATGTGATTTGACCTCAGATCATATGATATAATATCGTTTATAAGATTTGTCTGGATCGTTATTTACTATGATTATGTTCCGAAAGGACAATTTTATACGGACGATGATTTAGTACAAGACTATTCCTCGATTTACAGGGATTTCACGGACCTTGTGTTTTGTTTTACACGATTGTGATATAATATCCATTTCTTTTGATTTATATGCACTGTTTTATATATGATAATATTTGTTAAATTTTAAGCTCATATTTTCATATTTTATCCCTTCAGACTAGTGACTTGAATACGCTTGGAGGAGTTCGGATACGATCTGATGCGGCTTATCTCTATCGGTGAGTAGAAATGCTTCTATTGGTTATGCTCTAAATTTCAGAGGTATATTGTGGTTGTTGCATTGGCCAGATGAGGGCCTTGGACCATGTATTGATTATTCTGGAGTTATTGTTGTGTTGGATACCTCTCATGCGATATATAGATAGCAAATCTTATGTTATGATATTCGAATTTATATCCGATAAGGTCTTGTGTGAATTTTGATACATTAGGTTATGTATATGTATGGTCTGTCACACCGGTTTTTGCCGTTATTGATATTGTTTATTAGAATTTTATTTTCTTGTGGATTATTGTTACTGACCTGCTTATATATTCCTGCGTCGTGACAATAACAATGGATCCAAGTTCAGTAAAATTACGTAACATGATCTGTTACTTCAAAATCTACAACAAAATGACTGATATCAAACAAATATACCAAACATTTAAAAAAACTCAACCAACCACACGCAAGAACGATAGATCCAGAACAAATTCAAACATGTAATCAATCGATCGCGACAAAACACCAGACGAAAGGAAGTTCTACGAACAACAAAATATTAGCGCACCTGATGGCGACAACGACAAGCAATTTAGAAGCGGTAGGATTGTCACGGAATGCTCTAGAAGCTCTTTCAAAGAAAGAAAAACTCCTCATCGTCAACCAAATCGCTTTTGCGAGAAACTTGGACAGAGATATGAGATGCAGGAATTCGTGTTAAGGCTAGTCCGGAAAGATGGGAGATTAGTGGGAGAGAAAACGGGATTGCTTTGCTTTTGTTGACGGAGCGCCCGACCAGTCAGATCCTCCGTTGTTTTCTTAATGGAAAATGCCCTCTTCGCTACGTCTCTGTCGCCCACTCTCTCCCTCTCTCCATCGCTGTATTTGAAATTAAAAAAATAAAACAATAATAATAATAATTTACAAATATTTCTATTAAATAATATTATTTATATACCCACGTATGTACTTAGTTTTTCTATATATTAACTTTAATAATTTTAATAAAAGTAGGAATATACGTAAATATATAAATATTATTTTTTAAAAAATTTACATATATCAATAAATTTCTGTAATAAAATTTACAAAACAAAAAATAAGAATATATATATATTCCTTTTTAAGCTATACTATTTAAATTAAAAAACAATTTTTTGTTTCATTTTTATAAATTTTTATTTTTATTTTACAGTTATAATCGGAACAAATTTTTATAAATAAAATTATTAATCAATTATAGGTAAATTATAAAAATAATAAAATGCTAAAATTACTTTTAGTTTACAATAATAAAAATATATTTGATAGAGCTTTATCTCTATATGAGTTATTAAAAGTCTTATTTTTTATATATTGATTGTCTAATTTTAAATAAATAATTGTAATTTATTTAATTTATAAAAATTTAAAAATAAATTAAAATTAATTATTTTAAAATAATTAAATTATACTTATTTATTTAAAAATAAATGATAAAAACTAAAAAAATAAATATCTTTATTATTTTAATAGATAAGGTCTCCCCTGGATACATATAAAGAGGCTTTGACCTCAATTTATAAGGTCATTTTACTTTTACCAATATAAACAAAATAAAAATTAAAAATAAATATATTAATAATTAAATTAAAATTTTTATTGTTGCCAATACATAATTTCAATTACTTCAATATAATTTATTTATTGATCTTTATTATTTACTTACCCATATAAAAATAGTTAATTTTCTAGTAAATTTTTTAATAAAATAGTAATAATTTAGTAATTTAAATTTATTATAATAAAATATTAAAAATATTAAAATTATTGATGCCACGGAAAATATTTCTAAATTTACGCTAACCTATATTTAATTTAAAAAGGTCACCCGCTTGATAACAATTCATATTATTAAAAAATATATATTATATTAAAAAATGTTAGTATATTATTTTATAATTTTTATTGGTTATTAAAAAAATATTGTATAACGGTTACTTAATTTCAACATTTATTTAAGAATAATTAAATATTTGTAATAATTAAAGGTGCCTTAATTATCGGAGCATGTGTTTTAAGGAAGAACGCACGTTATGGTGCAGCTCACTCAGCGCCGTCCGATTTGACAACCAGCATTTCATTGACCGGTCATCGAACGGTAAGGGTGGCTTTCGAAAAATTGCTTGCGTCGCACGTTTGGTGTTAAATTACAAAAAATTGTCGTGGCATAGAGCTAAGGATTGTGGGCTTGTTCTTCTTGGGCTGGGATAATTGGGCCCATCGTAGGTACACTGCTAAACAAGCCCATCTCCCTATCTCTCTCACTCTAGGGTGAAGAAATCGAAACATATTATAGTCTTCTCATAGGTTAAGATAGATGGTAATCCTAACGGCTAGTATTACATTATTAGAATAAAAATCAAATCTAGACCATTTATTTTACTCCATGCAATCTTAGCCGTTGAATAATAACGAGGCTTGAAATGATCCATTCTACCACTACTAAATAAAATA
>JAOVVI020006260.1:0-15789 GCA_028571085.2 Nepenthes alata | reverse complement strand
AATTTCAATTTTATTACTTGATGTTAGGTAGAATAGAAAAATTTGTGAGATAACTTTTTATATTAAAAATTGAGTAAGTAACTATAACTTTAATGTTGAAAATTTCCTATCAACCAAATAAATGATAAAATCTAATAAGGTAAGATTTTATTAGATAAAATATTTTTGATTGTTTGAGTATGGGCCAACCATAATTTATTTTTAATTTTTCTTAAAAATATATTAAAGTATTATCGTAGACCTTAAAAACTTATTACTTAATAAATATATTATTTAAAAATATTTTAAAAATAACACATATATTTATAAAAGTATTGATTAAAAATTAATATTTCATGATAGGCCTATTATTCAGGCCATAATTTATGTTGATATTTGTCATGCCCCAAATCCTAATTTCTGTCATTACCACTTAACCAAATATTAATTAACTAATAATTATTTAATAATATTTAGACGTAAACTTTACATTAATATCTCAACCGACCATGATAAAATGAATTAAAATATAAACATGACTCAAACATGTGCCACGTCATCGTATGGCTCTGGCACCGATCCAAACTGTGACGTCGGACCTTACAAAATAAATGATACCTATCCAATATATAATTAGAGTATACAATTTTACAAAAAATAAACCATAAGCATATTTTGATCACCGACAACTGAAACATTAGACAACTTACATTTTGAAAATAATCATAAATTACAACAACAAACACGGTTGGACATTTTTCATTTATATCCATGCACCACAAATAAAAATATTGAAATAAATGATATACGACTTAACAAATACAACATGCTATTCGAAACCACATTACATCATTATAGACATCCCATAACTAACCAAAAATTGAAATATTAAGCTAAAAACATGATATTAAGCATGTTAACTATTATCCGTAACCATAAAATAATATTAGACATTGCTTAACCTTAGGTTATAAACTCTCCAACACAAACATTCTTCAATTTTGTTCATCCGGCAAAAATTTGTATACCTCATTTGAATGGGTTAATAAAATAGTTAATGGTGAATCAAAAACTCAGTAAAAGATATAATATATCAAATGATCATATAAAATTTACATTTAAAAACATATCAGAAGAATAATAGATCACGAGTTGGTGTAATGGCATAAAATTTTCATAATACTTGTGTAAGAAATTCAGATTATACATTTTTAAAATTCTTATCATATTCTTATTCAATCATTATCATCAAAATATGTTAAAATTTGATTTTCTTAGTAACTAATGGTTAGTAGGCCTTACCGATTAAATGAACAGATAATTAAAATCTATGTTATATTTATTTATACACAATCAAAGGTCGTATGCTATTATTCAAGATTCGTAAGTAGGTCATCATACATATAACCCCATAGACGAGGTCAAACGCCACTTCTCACTTACAAATAATAGGTTCGAATCTCAAAATTTTTTTATAATATACTAAGGTATGTTATAATATATTATTGGCTAAAATTTAACTATAGTCCAATAAAATTCTCAAAAAGACTCTACACATTTATTCATACTTCTTAATTTTTCTACTCTTGGAGAAAATAATTATATTTCTTAATATAGTTATAGAGTTTTTCACATAATTCTGTAAATTCTTAATATATATTACTTATATTTATTACAAAAATTTAATTATGATAAGTTTTAAACCATAGAATGCTAATTTAACATGATAGTACAACAAACTCAGCAAAAAGTATATAAATTCAACTTATAAACGTTCAAGCAGAATAATTATGTGAAGTGTCAACATGTGTAAGAAATTTTAGTTGAATTTTAGAACATGCAAAGGCCTATTTATCATAATTAAAACTTGTACAATGAAATTCAAACAAGGAGGATCATTATACTTCAATTTCAGTTTATGCATGGAAATATATTATAAAATTCAGCTAAGTAATACTATGCACTTGAGTTTAGATACAAATTTTATATAATTTTACAACAAAATAAAAAAAAATTATACATATATGTTAAAAAATATCATTATAACTTCAAAAATTACAATATATATGAATAATGAAATAAAAACTACTCAAAAAATTCAGTAAATAATAGTAATAAGAGAAAAAAAGGTTAAGAATGTACTTAACTTAATTTTAATTTATTAAAATTTAAATTTAGATTAACTTAATTTAAGCTTTTATGACCTCTTCTCTCTCATTCTCTCTCTTCTCCGTGTTTGCTTTTTTTTTATCTCCCAAAAATTTTGAAAAAAAGATAAAAAATAAGGTGAGTAGCCACTTATATACAAAATGTCACTTGAGTGCTACTAAAGCGCATTGACGTGCACCATGCTATTAGTCTACCACGCTCGAGTGTTCCTTGGCATGCTTTAGGTGCTGTCCCTACGATTTTTGGCGTAGGTTGGGGGCGCCTTTTCACTTGATCAAATCCGATTTAATTTTAATCTTTTGATCCAATTTTCTTCCTCATTTAACTTTAATTTAATTATATTAATTTAATTAATTAATATTACAATAAATTAAGGATTTGGGTATCGCAACATTTGTCTATTTTAAATTTTTTATTGAACTAGAATGGCTCAATTTATGGTCATTTATATCATAAAAATATTAAATAAATTTTAGTATTAAAAATTTTACTAAAAAATAAAAAAAAATACACATTTATGTAAAAGTACATGATGAAAATATAGAAGAATATATCATTTGTGTGAAACATATTTTTCAATATGATATTAAACAAGATTATATTTATATAAAATTTTATACTTTCAAAAATTTAAAGTTTATGTTGGACTAAAATTTTTTATTATTATATAAGGATTAGAAATTTAATCATAATTGAAAATTTTTTCTCTAAAACAAATAATTTATTATTTAATTTAAATAATTACCAAGTATAAATTATAATAAGATTTAAGCTATATTTATAATTTTATTCTATAATTTTAATTCTATACCAAACTAAAAATCCAGTTAAGCTTACGTTTCAATAATTTGATTTGATCCACCATCCAAACAAAGTGGGGCCGGCCCAGCTATTCTCTTTTGTAATATACTTGGGCCTAAGTTAAAATATTAGTTGAAATAAAATATTATATTTAAATAAAAATAATATCTAAAAATAAAGAAAAAGAATAATATTAGCATTATACTTAACTAAAAGTAAAATATATTTGTCATATAAAACATGATATTTATATGAAAATGAAAGTTTTGTTTTTCGTTTTAAAAATCAAAACAATGTGATATTTTGCTAATTATTTTTTCTTGATCATCGATTCTAAAATTTTACATGATTATAATTATTTATGTAGTTTAAATAAAAATTTATTTATCTTTAAAATTAAATTAAAGCCCTAATTTGATTTTAAAAATTTTATAACCAAATGGGACATAGTTTTATCATTATGTGTCCCCGCAATGATTCTTTACCCAATTTTCTTCGATACGTTTTCAGTTTTACCACCCTTGATTATCTGGTTTCTTCAGGCTGGACTTTCTTTCCCCCAAAAAATCTCCCCCCTTCCCAGAACCCAAAATCCGTCCAACTCGACATGGCTTGGCATTTCGATCTTCGAAATCTCAATTTGTCAATGGCGGGACTCAATTAGAGGTAACATCTCATCTCCGATTCTGTTATTTTTTTGTTCTACATTTTCCGATGGAAATTGACAACATTTGAATGCAAAATGCTGAACATTTTGTCCAAATTAGCGTTCTACGAACGGGGATCTGATCAACTAGATTTATTTTTTTTGGGCGGGATATTCTAGGGTTAGGGTTCTTCTGGGAGATAGGGGGGAAGATGTTGAATAAGATTATCAAACGGGGACATCGTAAGAGTTTAAAAGCCGACGATTCTGCCTTCGGTTGCGCTCCGTCCGGCAACCGGAGTTCCGGAGTGGTCTCGACGTCCAATGTTGTGGTAAACCATGCCTCCCGGGTTGGCCCGTCCGGTTCTGGCCGTCCGAATGCTGCGCCGCTCAGTGGTGCTGGGGCGATCACTGTTGTGGCTGGCCCACTGCCGGCGACCATTGAAGCTCTTCCCATGTTTAGAGATGTCCCTGTTTCTGAGCGCCAAAATTTGTTCCTCCGTAAGCTGCAAATCTGTTGCTACCAATTTGATTTCTCCGACACCCTGAAATCAGTGCGTGAGAAGGAAGTGAAGCGGCAAACATTGTCGGAACTTGTTGATTTTATCCAGTCGGGTTCAGGGAAAATCCATGAGAATGTTCAGGAAGAGATGATTAGGATGGTATCCATAAATATCTTCAGATGCTTGCCTCCATCATCTCATGAAAATACCGGAATGGAGGCTGCTGACCCAGAAGAGGAAGAGCCATATCTTGAGCCTGCTTGGCCTCATTTGCAAATCGTGTATGAGCTCTTGTTAAGGTATGTGGTTTCACAGGATACGGACACAAAAATTGCCAAACGTTACATTGATCACTCTTTTGTTTTAAAGCTGCTTGATTTGTTTGGTTCTGAGGATCCTCGGGAAAGAGAATATTTGAAAACCGTCCTCCATAGGATATATGGGAAGTTTATGGTGCACCGCCCATTTATTAGGAAAGCGATTAATAACATTTTCTTTAGGTTCATATATGAGACAGAGAGGCACTGTGGAATTGGTGAACTTTTGGAGATCCTGGGTAGTATAATTAATGGGTTTGCTCTGCCAATGAAGGAGGAGCATAAGTTGTTTCTTGTCAGGGCTTTGATCCCACTTCATAAGCCTAAGTCCATTGGAATGTATCATCAGCAGCTGTCATACTGCATTACCCAATTTGTTGAAAAAGATTACAAGTTGGCAGATACTGTGGTAAGAGGCTTGTTGAAATATTGGCCGGTTACTAACTGCCATAAAGAAGTTCTTTTTCTTGGGGAGTTAGAAGAGGTGCTAGAGGCGACACAGGCTGCGGAATTTCAGCGTTGCATGGTTCCCCTTTTCAGACAGATAGCACGCTGCCTCAACAGTCCTCATTTTCAGGTTTGAGCACTTTCTTGAACTTGACAGGTTCTTTCTTGTTTTATAAGTGCTTCGTTCCTTAGTTAGTTGATTAATTCTTTTCTGTTAGGGATCCAGCACCCGCATGATTAAGTAGAAACTATTGATAATCTTGGCCTGATTGTTCCAACTGCTGTTGATTGGTGAGTAATGAAAGAATTGTACTGACATGTTCATTGATTAGGGGTTTTGTGATTGAGGTGACTTTTGTTTCTGTTAATTAGATCCTATATTGAATGAGTTGTACAATTGGGCTGGGTGGCTGATCCATGCAATTGTAAAGAATTACACTACTATAAGTGTAACTCTTTAGAGATAAAACAACTAAAGAAAATTAGAAGTGCGATCAGTTTTATTTGGCATCTGAAGATGATAAGTTATTGGTTATGAATACTTTTTTGGTGATGGGATTCTTAAGCTTCCCTGTATATCCTGGAACTGAATGGAACATTTTAGGAGCTTATTTCTTCTCTCCCTTAAGCTTCCCTGTATATCCTGGAACTGAATGGAACATTTTAGGAGCTTATTTCTTCTCTCCCTTAAACGCCTGTTCCCCAAGCTTTTGTTACTGGGACATTAGAAAAAACTGGGAGCTTCATTAGATGTTTTTTGCTGTTGCAAATAATGCTGCCTGAGCTTTAGTGCCTTTTATCTTTCTCTGTTATTATTTATGTGAATATAAATTGTTGTGAAACTTCATGTCTTGCTGCTGTCCTTGATTTTCTTGTGATTATGCTTCAGTTGCACATGGTCTTTTCCTTTTTTGAAAAATTTCATTCAACTGACATGTACTTCTTTGTTACTTCACTGAAAAATCTTATGTATGTTGCAAGGTAAGTATCAGACATTTGGTTTTAGGATCTTAATTATTGGGTATCATTGAACAAAATATAGGCTGATAACGATATATTACTGTATTGACGATGTATATTATTTGATACGACCAATATTTTGTGTCCTACATTGCTTTCTATACAACATTTTTTTGAACTATTTAATATAATTAAATAATACTGACTTTTAATGTGAAACTGAACTCACTTTAATGTGAAAATTTTTTTGAACTCACAGTAATGGTCATAAAAATTTTTTTGCATATGATACATCTAATGTACTTGATATGGTCGGTACTCATACAACTGAGCGACATCCATGCCAATATTTGTGACCATATTGGATGCACATTAATGTGAAACTGAACTCAGCTGTCACTGAGCATATGAAGTGATTCTTAACGAGTTGAGCTAATAAAAAATATGCAGTCAAGAAAAAAGGGAACTACTTTATTGTATTTCTTTAGTTCTAGATACATTTAGGTGTCTCTACTGTGTTCCTTTTCTTTGTAGTGGAAAGTTTAGGTGAAGCTAGAAGTTTTTATTTGCTTAGTAGGAAGCTTTTATATATGGTAGATGATAGAAACAAAAGAAGGCGATAGTAAATGTATAGAGGTTATTACATTTATGCAAGATGCTATATTTGCTCTTATGAGAAGTATGGGATAAACCAAGGATTTTCCAATTGTGAAAGGATTTCATCGATGGTGAGTTCTGAGTTGATACTGTTTTTTTTTTTTGTTGTTATGGTTGAACTTACCAGACATTCTGGATGAGGCTCCTTGTGTTTATTGTTTGCCGATGATGATGTTCTTATAGATGAGACTAGAGGATGAGTAGAAAAAAAGTACATGGAAAATGGCTTGAAAATCTAAAGTACTCAATATAACAAGCAGAATGGATAGCATGTGATACAGTTTTAATAATTTAGACTGAATCATAAACAAATGAACATGTATTATTAAGAGATTCTTATAACTAATAGCTCCAGTTGTCTTCGTTCAATTATTCAAGAAATGAAGAGACTGAGGATGATGTGGCACATGGGGTTAAGGTGAGTAGCTAGAAAGGAGATATACATTGTGAGCTTTATACGATCATGAAATGTATCTAAATTAAAATGATAAATTTTATAAACTGCTAGAAGAGCACTTTATTATATTGATTGAAATGTTTAGCAATTTAAAATCATGTACATAAAAGGAGTGTAGTGGAAATGAGGATATTAATTCCGTAAAAATAGAGGAAATAAGGCAGTTTTTAAGATGGATGAAATGATACTCTCAATGATAGGAAATGAACATAGTAAATTAGAGTTGTATGCTGGATATTTAAGATTTTTCGGACGCTTAGAAGCAAAAAGCTATGTGGGATGAAGAGATGATGAGTGAAAACTGTTTTGGTTTACATTAGAAGAAAAGGGTGAGGTGAACCTAAAAATAACTTAGGTTGAATTGATGGGAAAGATTTAAATATCTTCTACTTTTAGAGGACATTGCAATAAAGCGAGCAAAATAGTGAAAATGGATTTCGCATAGCCGACTTTATTTGTGTGATTTAAGATATTTCAAGAGCTAAACAGTAGTTAAGATGAAGTATCAGTAAGTATAGGGCCTTTAGTTGAGGTCAGATCCAAAAAGAAAGGGAAGATAGAATCATACACTGAGATGACGAAATGGAAAGCTTATACTTTTGAGAACATTGCGACAATGAAGCGGAATGGTGGAAATTCATATATCTAACTCCTTATAGTGAGATCTAAGTCATGTATTTTGGGATCCTATTCCATTAGGCAATGATATTTTTATAGCAAGTTAGAAGTTACACATGTGATAGACAAAGATGAAATTTAGGAAGAATATTTGATATGATTTCACAATGGAAAGGTAAGTTAAATACTTTAATAATGAGATTAAGAGATTTGGTTGACGTTAGGGGCAGTAAATAGGAGGATGTAGATGTAAAAAACATGGAGTAAGGTACTAAAGGAGGATTTAATTATGACTGTGGTTTATATTTCATTTGATGCCCTCCTGAATAGACTGGAATGGGGGAAAATACCCAGCATTGGGACTTGGGATTTCTTATTGTTGTTAATAATTAAAAATGAACATGGCTTATGCTGCTCCTCTCTGGGTAGGATGCCACTTTTATGGCCATCATTTCTTAAGCCCCATGGTGTCTAAAAGTAATCTCATTAGGGGACTAAGACTCGTTGAGCTTTTTGTGGATCAATGGCATTACTCTTCTCAACATCATTTACTAAAATAGTGTTATCAATATTCAAACAAAACCACCCATTGGGGCTATCGTTAACCATTGGTTGTTATGGCGTATTCTTGAAATACACATAACTACATCTTAGATAAGAAGGGCGTGGTTTGGGAATAGGCTGATTTGATCACTATTAGTAGAGATAAAATTATTTCTTTTACTTCAAAATCCTAAAGAATTTGATTTGGAGTTGGTTTACAAATACTGAAGGTCATATCTTCAATTTGTTCTTAATTTATAAGTTTGTAGCTTTTGTGCTACCTTTATTGATGTTGCCTGCCAAATAAGAGGATTGTTCAGGAAGATTGTATCATTCTCCGGAAAGTATCAATTGAAATGCTTCAATGTTTTGGCTTTTCGTGTTCTTGCTAAAGATAAAAGGTCTTTATTATTTCATCCAACCCAAGAATAGCTATAATGTCATAAAGTTTTTGTAACATTATAATGTTTACGGTAACCCTTTGCGCAGTTTAAAAATGTTCTTCACCTACGCGTCATGGTAGGAGAACAATTGATGTTGAATCTAAATGATTAATTGTTAGATATATATCTTTGGCAGTTACTCCCCTTGATAGTATGATAGTTGTATTTAAATGTGCAAATGCTGTGGCTAGAGTGGGGTCGGTCAAATCATCTGTAGGTTCCATAAATTGCATGGAATCAAGTTATGAACCCTTATTTGGTAGAAGTAATTATCTCTCATAAAGAATCTGTCTTGGTCCTAAGGATAGGTAGATAACCTATAGCGGAAGTCATTCTACTGAATAAGGCAGATGCTTCAAATCTTACTCGAGTGAATTGGAAGATATTGTTGATAAATAAAAGTATGTTTTGTTCACCCAAATATTCCACCATAGATGAGGCACTCAAACCAAATCTCATACATGCTCCCGATGATTCGTTCATTTGAGTGTAGATTGGAATATTTATGTCATGAAAACCACAATATTTATTGATCAGATCATTTTCTTTCATTTCTGCGATATTTATTTCATGAATAATTATGAAGGCTTTCATTTCCATGTAAAGATCATTTTCTTCACGAGTATATTTACCTATTCCACCAAATAGAGATGCACTTTGATGAGCTTTTGTAATTTGTTGATCAGATCTCTATTGAGTATTTTTTTACCCAATCCATCTCCCAAAATAGTACAATTTTGTGGCATTAAAAAATTTGTTGTCCGTGTAAAGGCATTTCATCTTGATGACGAATTTTTAGCCTGTTCTCACTTCTTCAATTTTACCCACGTAGTGGGACTTGGGTATTACTGACTATAATCATCCGATGATAAAACAGCTATTCTGTTACTTTATTTGAATCTGTCCTTAAATAGAAGAGGTTTTGTTTTATGTGTTTTTTTTTTTGAGGGGGGTACTGTAGAGGATTTTTGTCTTGATTTTCTTTTGTCTTTTAGTGATTTTTATAATGGGTTTTAATGATTGTGATGAAGTAGCATAAATCTATAAGAAGTGGTCAAACAAATGTCATATGTAGCATTAGATTTGGTTGACAAAGCTTTGGAAGAATTTGAGATGCTTTGTTGTTGTAGTTCGTTGTCTTGCTAGTTAAAATTATGTAGGTGTCTCGTGTATTATAACCTCATTTGTTTGTTTTTTAAGTTCATGAAGAAAATCTTATGAAAGGGAACAAAGTTAAAAGGCTTATGAAGAAGATTAAATTCTCTCGTGTACTTGATCCATTACATTCATGGATGAAAATATTGGTATTTGTATCGGTCTTGGCCTTGTCAGTATGGCATGTGTTTGATGTGGCAACATATCGAAAAATATTAGGTGTATCGGCAAATATATTCTTGATATATTACCGATACGGTGACATATCGTAATTTTGTTCAGCATTGGAAAATCTGTGTTGTGGGTGCTTGATACAAATATCTATATCGGTTAATATTTCATTCCACAATTACTTTGAAGTATTAATATCTAGCTTGTGTGATTGTTGACATATCATCTCACTGACTTCTGTTTCACCATTTAGTGCTATAGCGTTGCCCACGTTGTCACTTTTCTGTCCATAATTCCTGGCACTATATATGGTGAACTCACTAAATGCCGGTGGGGTAAGGGAAGAGAGAAAGTTATTGGCACTAAGAATATTACTGGGTTGCTTTGACTCAATTACATAGACATGGAATTTAGGATTTGGTATTTAGTGGAAAATGTAACATAGCTTTATCAAGAATTTATAATTGCTGAAGCTATGGTATTAATTTTTCTTGATTTGTAAGAAAAATGACATTCAAATTGATGCAAATGGGGCATCAACCCAGTAGGAAACAAAAAAACTCTGCACAAAGAAATGAAGTCCATAAATTAAATCAACAGATGGGAAGTATTAAACCTATTAACTCAAAAGAAGAGAAGATCAAGCTAATTCCCTGCACGCAAGGGCTGTCTACCATGTCAACAGCCCTCTTGTTCCTTTTGGACCAAATGAACCATAAATTGGTTGCTGGAACTTTGCTTCAGATGTTGTCTTTCTTGTTGTGACTGAATTGCCATTTATAGATTTTACCTGAGCAACAGCTAGTAAAGGCAAAGCTAGATACTAAGGTCTTTGACCAAAACATCAATGGAAAAGAACATTACCAATTGACTCAAACCAACTTAAGCATAAAATAACACTGGCTTGTGACTGACCATCCTCTTTTTTGCAGATTGTGAAGTGTTAGATTTCATTCCCAAGCCACTTCTCAAGCAAGAAAGGCGGCTGCCTTTGTGGTAGAACCAGCAGTCCAAATCAGCTTCTAATTCAATGTTGTCTCCAAAACAAAGAGCAGAATAATGAAAAGGCTCAAGAATAAACCAGAATTACATATATTCCAAACAACTGAAGTACTGAACTCTTAGCTTGGCATGATAATTCCAAAGTGTCACCCAGAAAAGAGCATATAATGATAAGAAACTTAGAATAAACCAAGAAATTACCTGAATTCTGAACAACTGACTCATTAGCTTACAGCGTATGATTGTGTTGTTTCTTGAAGATAACAGATTCTGCATCTGTGGTTATTAAATCTGCCTGACCCATTGTAAATAATATCAGGCACCAAACAACACTCTTTCTTACAATCCCAATTTAGTCAACCACAAGCGCATTTTTATCACCAAGCAACACACTTGGTCATTGTATTGCACTAAAAATGGCTTGAGTGGCAAGTTATTTCTATCGTACACAAGAGTATTGTAAATGCATTTTTGTCTTTAGCTCTTTTAATAGAACCGTACAAATCCACGGTTGATAGTTGATGCAATTTTGACTATTTATGTGCAATGGATCTAGCTCCTGAAAAGAGTTTTTGTACCCCACCGTTAGGTCACTGGGTTATATTTTCTGAGATGTATACTTTGGTTTTTGGTAGTGAAGAATTCTCATTCCTATTTTATGAGTTTGGGCCAAACTTTGGATGCTTGTCCTCACCTGCTAAGACCATGTACTAGGTAAGTCCAAACACTTAGCAGAAAGAATTGAACTCAGGACTATGAATCGAACAGCAATGCTCCAAGTCTTCCCTTACAATTGCACTAACCGTGCCTTGATGCCTTTCCTGCTTGCCAAGGAGACTGCTTAACGGTTTTGAAAGTCGAGAACTGCACTTGGTTTTTTCTTTTTGCTATTTACCTTGTCTTACCCCTGTTTATAGAAAACTGATTCCTCCTTTTTCACATATAAGTCTTCATTGTAGTTTTCATTATTGCTCATTGATGCTTTCGTATTGAAGCCCATTAATTTAAAGAAAGTTGATTTCACAAGGGATTCTTCATAAAGCAATTCATTATTATATACTGTATATGACATGGAACAATTTATACTTATGGCCTGTTTATTTGTTTTTTATTTTCTATTATTATTATTATTATTATTTGCTTTGGCTACTATTTTGTTGCTGTGATTGAAGGGAGCCTATTTTTGCACTTCTACAAGCATTTAGTCGATAATTTGGTGTGAAAAGTGAGATATTAGGAATTTTATTTCTGATAATATTTTTTAAATTTGAGATCGTAAGGGGGATAGTTATTCCATCTGCCAGCTGCTTTATCGCCTATTTTGATTTCACGTTTCTGTGAAATATATACATAAATTATTACTAGATTATAACTAGAACCCCCTTTTTTCTGGATCCATCTCACATCAATTACTTGGCCATGAAACTAGAAATGGCCTAATAGACTTTCGAAAAGAGTAACTGAGTCCCTCCTGTTACATTAAAAGACTCTTATTGTGATCTCGTACTTCCATATACCAAATAGAGTGCAATGGAAGATGATTACCTTATTGTGGTCTTTCATAACGCCTGCAAATTATAGCCGTGCGATACACTGTTAACAATAACCAATATTTCGAAGATGATAGGCACCATTGGTCCTGTAGTCCACTCCTTCCCAGAGGCCATTTGATCCATGATATGACTCAATAAATGGCAATCAACATGATATTGTGCCTTTGTGTTGTATAGCTTGTAGACAGCCCCTGGTTTTCCTGACTTCCAATCATAGTTCTTGCATTTTTAACTACAATGGAAGCGTCCAAGACATTTCCTTCAATTTAGAAAGGCATTAGTGGTCCAACAGATGCATGGATTATCTAATAAATTATTTTTTCGGGGTAAGCAAAGATAAGACCAGCATTTGCAATTGACATGTGGCACTTCAAACGTATTAAGTTGCTCCTATAAAAGGTTGTAATCTATACTAGTTTCTGTTTTGGACATGATACCTGTTGGGTTATAGTTCAGCTTATGAAGTATTATTGCTAAATTTCAATTTTACCAGCTGCCCTATATTTGCATTTTTAACTAACCTCTTCTTGGAGTCGAAAAGCAAGCAGAGTTTTCTGAAATATGAGTTTAAAGTCATGTATAAATTCAAGCTCTATAGTTGCGTGATATGGTTTAGAGCAAATTTGAGCTCAGATGTTTTATGTGAGTTATTGGAAGTGCAAACATGCTAAAATAGATTTCTTTATATTTGCTTGTGTTTTATGAAGCTATTCAACCATTTGAATAGTTGAATGCTAAAATAAATTTGAGTGCAGATGTTTTATGCGAGTTAATGGAAATGCAAACATGCCAAAATAGTTTTTTTTTTTTTTTAATCTTTGCTTGCGCTTTGTGGAGCTATTCAATCATTTCACAATTTTTTTGCTTCAATTGATTTATTTTCGGATGATCGGGAAACTCATGCAAAGCGCCAAAGGAGAGTTGATCCTTGGCTTCTTATGATAGAACTGCTGGCAGGCCCTCTATTATTTGAGCTTCTCCCTGTTGGATGAAACATTAAGTTTTATACGGAAAAGATGAACAATTATGTATATTTTTATATATTTGTCACAAAGAATTGTCTTTGTTATATGAAAAATCTCCTCCAGTTTCCCTCTCGACTTGGGTTGAGGATTCTCTTATTTTTTTGGAGTTTTTCTTGATTCTGCTAATATATGTTGCAGGTTGCAGAACGAGCCCTTTTTTTGTGGAATAATGAGCATATTGTGAGTTTGATTGCCCAGAATCGTAAGGTCATTCTTCCCATCATTTTCGAGGCGTTAGATAAGAATATTGAGAGCCACTGGAACCAGGCTGTCCATGGACTGACTGTTAATGTCAGAAAGGTGTTTCTGGAAATGGATGCTGAGCTATTTGACGAGTGTCAGAGGCAACACGAGGAGAGGCAAGCCAAAGCTCGAGAGGTAAAAGAGCAGAGAGAATTGGCATGGAAGAGACTGGCCGAAGTAGCAGGAGAGGACATGGTTACGGTTTAAAATCATTTTGTAGGACGGCATCCATCTCTATGTATGAGTCTAAGTGATGGGAAACCTTCGGGTTATAATGAATTGGCTCTTTCTTCTCTCCCTTTTCTTGAGTTTTATTTTTTCTTTTTTTGCTCCAATTTATTCCTTTCCATTTTTTTAAGTTTCATTCTGACCATCGAAGATGTCAGGAGACTGACGAGGGCAATGTAATGTTGTATGAAAATTTGTGAGCAATATGCTTCATATTAAGAATGTGCAATTTGTATGAAAATTTGACTGCATATTAGGAGTGGTTCTGTTATGTCTCTTTCCCAAACAGAGTGGTTTCTTCTCTTTCTCTATGTTACATTGAAGTCTGAACTGGATGTTTGTTTAGGGGATGCTTTTTACCTGAGCAAGAACCCGAAATGAGACTGCATTGTTTTATTCTTACTGGGGACATTTAACAGAAACCTTCAGATAAACTAATGCTCGAACATTAGTTTATTTTTTGTGAGTTTAATAGTATAAATAGATAGATAAAACGCTACATAATTTAAGAATATCCAAAGACATTTTCATAATGTTACTAATCCTTTAATCCTAGTCCCATTCTTTTGACATCCGGTGATCGCAAGCATCGGCAGCGGCAAGACTGCATCTTGCCAGCACTATGCAGGGCTCGGTCGGCAAGGGGTGTCGAAAAGGTCAACGAATGCCGGTCAAATATCAATCTAAAGTGAAGTAATAAGAAATTAACATTATAGATATTTATTTAACTGTATTATCTAAACTATCTTATTAATTATATTAATATGTGATACTATAATTTAAATTATTTGGGGGTGCCATGACAAATTCTACTTCAAAGTAGGGCTACAATTTTGTCTTTATGGAACTATATTTCATCCTCCATATTTGCCACAAAAATAAAAGTTAAAAAATTATTTATCCTCTATGATATTAACCTTTCCAAAACCTCATCCTCCCAAGCACTAACACCTTCACTTCTACCGCCTCCTTTCGGTTGTCACCAAAACTCCTCCCTTATCTACCTCTCACTGCCACCACTGTCATCACAAACATACGTAGTGTTGGTGTCCCATGTTGAATTTGAATTCACAGTAAAAACCTTATAGTTGTGATTTTTATTTTGTGCTAAACAAAATACATGATATAAGGAGAGGGGGAGGGCGGCAAACTTGAAAGGAGTAAAAAAATGTCAAACTAAATATACATCAACTAATTTACTTGATAAAATCAAGATTGCATGTACGGGTTTAGAATAGGGAAACATTTATCTTTAATTTCCTAAAATAATTATTTTAAGATCATTACCAAAATACAACCCTTTTTATCCGGACGCCATCCTAAGGAATTAGAAAACCAAATCCATCTTGCTTGGCACCGGTGGTGACCTTATCCAAAGAGGCTCTACATCCTTCCCTTTCTCTTTCCACAGCAACCATATATTTCAGTTAATATCCATTAAATATACTGCCTTAGGAGTAGTTCTGCTATATGGTTACTCTCAAGGTTCTTTAACAAAACAGAGGGGAAACAATCGCCAGTGTAAAAGAAACCCACCTTCTTTTCAGATTTTTATTTGATTTGATGTCCAGAAAAGGAGGAGCTGCCCTCCAAAAGGATGTGCCTTGGAGGGCATCCCCTGTTGGAAAGACCATTCCGAAAATTCACCATTCCCCTGTTCTTCGTATTCCTCAAACCCCTTATGCCAATTACGCTCTCTCTATCATGAAGGTACTACCTATCTCTCTTTTTATTATAGTTTGTGGTAATTTACGTTGTCACTGGTGGGGTTTTATTCAATTTCTGTAAATGGGTTGAATCGATAGGTTTTGCAAAATTTTCTGATGTTTGAATTTTTTTTGAGGGTTTGCGAGAACTTGTAATTTCAGGCGA
>JAOVVI020006259.1:0-15792 GCA_028571085.2 Nepenthes alata | reverse complement strand
GAACTTGCACACTACAATAATTAAAATAAGGTGAAAAGATACAAAACTTATTTTATGAAATATCCTCGACGTTTAAATCAGAAATTTTTTTAAGAAAATGAATAATAATGAACTACCGAGGATTGGTGAGAAAGTGAGAGAAATAGAAAACTTGGTTTTATATTTTTTAAATTTACAAATATATAAAGGATTAAATTCTATATTTTCTTTTTTTATTAGTTATTTAGATTCAGATCATTTTATTTGAAAAAAATAGATGTACTTATAACATTATTACTAATCAGCGTATTCGTCCTGAAAAGGTATAATTATATATTAAATGTGGAGTTATGTTGATTAGAAATTGAATAATCTAATTATTACATAAGTTCTGAATTTAACGTCTATTTTTTGGACGTACTAGTTATTCATTTAATTTGACCATTTATCTATTAATTCAT
Source organism: Nepenthes alata (assembly GCA_028571085.2). Lineage (NCBI taxonomy): Eukaryota > Viridiplantae > Streptophyta > Magnoliopsida > Caryophyllales > Nepenthaceae > Nepenthes > Nepenthes alata. Next base: position 15,352 of record JAOVVI020006259.1, on the reverse strand, counting down.
GTAGCCATTAATTATGATTAATCATTCATAATTTTAAACCGATTGGCCGTACCACTCAATATTTGGCATTTCCAATAGTTTGGCTATTTCAATATTTGATAGTTCAGTCGAACATTTTTTTCTATTTCAGGTCAAATAATTTGGTTGATTTATATTTTTAATGGGCTTATGATTTACGGGCCACACACAGCAATGGGTTAGGCCGATCTTATTTTAGACAGTCCCTAAAACCATCTCTCTATACTTGAAGGTTAAATTCAAATTTCGAGTAGGTTAAAATAAAAATCCGAATGGATCACTTTTGAGCTTCGTCCGATTACTCGTTCTCTGTGGAAACTTAATCAATTTACATTAATTGCTAATCAATGTTGTTAGTTAGAGCTTATTTCTCTGATTTGTTGATTAAAATTCTTTGATTATTTGACTGTTTTTCTTTATCTCAAAAAGTCTCATTTTGTAGCTCGTTTTTCGTTATAAAAGGAGCCATTCTCATTCGATTTTTAACTAAATCTCAAGCCTTAACATTTGATAAAATTTTGTTTGATTTTTAACCAAACCTTTAGTTTTAAAATTTGATGGAGTTTCTGTTTGGTGAATTTGAAGAAAGAGCTCTTATGGATTCCTTCAAATTCTTTCAAGAGATATTCATAAAATTTATTTTGTTCATCATCTTTTATATGAAAACTATTTTGATTTCCCTATTTTACACAGTATTCTGAACCGGGGTGCTTGTATGTCCGGTGGCTACTGTCACATCAAAAATCTCATTTCCATAATTAGCGCGTAACAAATTATTAATTAACCAAATTATAATCTAATAATATTTGGACATGAATTCCATATCGATATCTCAATCAACCATAACAAAAATAAATAAACTATACACAGGATTAAAATATACACCACATCAATATGTGGCTCCGACACTGATCTAAAACTGTGACGTTAGACAATATGTAAGAGTTATGTCGGTTCAACAACAAAATCATAGTACACAAATCCACGAAAAAAATAAATGATAAACATATTCTGATAACCAACAATCAATCATCTAACCACCCACATCCCAAAATTATCACAAGACCACAGTAACTTATTAACCAAAATATAACTTGCTATCCAAAACCACGATAAATCATTTTAAACAATTCATAATGGTCTGGAAATTGAAATACTACAATCTATTTAACATAATAATGATAAACTATTGTCTAAAATGTAACATAATATATCAACGACTATCCAGAATTGAAATACAGCAACACAGTTTCATAATCTCAGATTTTACATTCTCTAAATATTAACATTCTTCAACCCTGATCATCTCACATGTATTCGAGCTTCTCATTTAAAGAGGTTAGTAAAATCAGAGTAAGGAGTGTAAGCTAAAAACTCAATAAGATATATATTATAACAAAGGATCATATATAATTTACATTTAAAATGTATCAGAAGAACAATTGATCATAATCTGATGCAATAGGATAAAATTTGTAATTACTTATGCAGAAAATTCAATTCAGATTATAATTTTCAAATTCTTTACCATGTTCTTACCTAATACTTATCATCAAAACATGCTAAAACTTGATTGTTTTAGAAACCAAAGGCAAGTAGGTCTTACCAACTAATGAAACAAATAATCTAAATTAAGTTATATTTATTTTTACACAATCAAAGGTCGTACGTGTGACGACCCGAACCCAAAATCCATAACCAATAACTAAGTCCGGTCACATAGAAAAATTTGAAGTCTCAAATCAATATATATAACACATCCACTACTGATACAAATATAAATATAATAATCTAAATATTCTTACACTAATAATAAATCTGAAAAAAATACATAGCCCCATAAATTCTAACAAAAAAAAGTAAAATATTAAAATATATCTCTAGAGTATAAAATCAACACTCTCTTCTATTGGGCCTTAATCTTTCTTGCCATAACCTTCTATCCAACTCTAGAATCATCATCGTCTACATCTAATACTCTGAAAGAAAGAAAAATAATAAGGGTGAGCCAAATACCTAATAAGTGATAATAAATTTAAAAATAATAAGAAATAATAATAAATATTTCAGATATACAATATATAATGTATGCCATGAGTCATGAATAATAATATAATATCTAACAGATAAATATATTCAAGAATTTATATTTTATCGCATCTATGATTCGAATGTATAAGAAATGTAGGTCACTCCAAACTCTGATGTGATAAAAATTATAAAATTTCACCAATAAAAGACTAGAATCCCTCAAAATCTGATCTTACAAAAATAAAGTAATCTCTTGGTCCGAATATCAGCATGAACAACCTGAAAACCAAATAATAATGAACAACATGGTTTCTATTGAATCCGAATATCGTAAAATCTGACATATAGATTTCACCGAATACAACTCGTAAATTCTACCGAATCCCAAACTCAAGAGGTATTAACAATAATGAGAATATCACAATGAATCTTTTTGGACCTTATTCTGTAAATGTGAACCAAAGGCCGCGTATTTACACCCCCAACGGTTGGGTAAGTGTAACGAGATTATTGATAATATCCTTACTACCCCTACAGTCATTTTAGAGACTACACCCATAGCATGCCCATACCATTTGTGATACCCATCGTCAAATGGTACCTCTGATATCATCTTCTACGTTGATAATATAGTTATAAGCATCCATTCATAATATACCTCATTATCACAATGATAAGAAAATCAGTATTGGATAAGTGTAGACCACGCTAAGGTATCGTAATCTCCAATTCGACTAAATACCTTAGTGTTTTTATACGCTATCCTTAACATTGACAGTAGGAAATCAATAATGCAAATACTTATACAATCGAATATAACGTAAAAGAGACTTTATAAGTACAACGATAAAAATGTCATTTAGTACTGATAAGAACTATACTCACACCATTAAGATTAATACAAAGGAATTTATCACAGAACAATGAAAGAACAAAAGAGAACCGGGAGTATATATATATTTTGACCAATTTAAATATTTATCTAGTCTTCCATTCTGTTCCAATATATAAATCCTATCACTAGAACCATATCTTAATTATTACTTGCGAACAAGCCCATCATTATCAAATCTGATTCAATCGTCCCAAAATCGTCTAGCAATTCCAACGAACTAGATAATAACTTTAATCACGTTTTATAAATCAATTTGTATTCTAAAATATACCCACACATATTTACCATTACCATAAAACGTTAATATTTACTCCACTTATTATTTGTGATCATATACCCACACTACCAACAGAGATTGTATACACTTAAATACACTCATACACAGCACCTCAATTTTACGTACACACTCACACACACACACGCACACAGCTACCCACACACAACCGTACACACACACACACATAGTCACACACATTATACACACTGCCAGCACACCACTAACAGTTTACTCTCAAACTGCACACACTTATCCTGCAGCAGCACCCATCCTGTGCACTCCCTCTCACACGCCCACAACTCACGGCTACACACGCATGCACAGCAGTAGCAGGGCCAGCAGTTCACACACGCACACATCCATGCATACGCATAAACATAGTTCCTCACGTATACCGTATAATTACACATATACATTCAAATGCATTTTCGTTACCGTCCTCACCCACTGTATAGTTTTTGATCGCCCAAAACAGGACGCAATGCTCTGTTTCTCTCTTCTTACGCTTTTGCACAGAAAACACGAAATCCAGCCTACAAAATCTCAATTTGTAACACAAATTCTTTACAACTTCATTGAATAAATTATTAAGCCCCCAATCCATCGTAAAACCCTAAAAGTGTCGGGTCTTTCGACATCAGATTTGGGGCTCTGTTTTGGCTTGCAACAAAATACGGCCAATTTTCTCCAAAATCCAGACATGAAACGAAATAGTCAACATCAACAATGAGAAAATGAGGATTTACTTGCACGAATTAGAAAATTGATTTCAAATGAGTTTCAAATCAACTTGTCTCAATTTCGTGTTCTTCTTCCAACAATAATAACAGCGGCACAAATCGATGACGGTGGCGATACCAACCAACGACGGCGACCTCCGACATTGATTAATCGACAGCGTTGACAACAATAACAGTGGCCTGGCCTTCCTCTCTCCTCTCTGCTACTCCAAGGATCGGCTTCCATATATAGAGGAAAAATGAGATTGGCCACTGGGAGGAAGAAGAAAATCGGCTTATAAATTCTAATTTTCTCACCTATTTGGCTGAAGAAGAGGAAGCCGCCACAGAGTACAAATCGGCCGACAGTTTCTCCCTCTTTCCTCTCCTTCTTCGTTTGTCTCTCTCTATTTTCACTCCTCCTCCTTATTCTTCTTATATTATTATTATTATTATTATTTATTATATTTATTATTAATATTTTATTATAATATCATTTAACATTATTATTTATTACAAATTATCATTAATATTTATTAGTATATATTATTATTCCTATTTATTATTATTATTATTAATTATTTATTATTAATTATTTAATATCTATTATTATTTATAATCTTTATGAATATCAATATATTATATTATTTACTATTATATTAAATCTATTACTATATAACCTAATCAAAATATCGGAGTGCTACAGTACGCCACTATTTAACACTTGCAGGTGAGTCGTTATATATATAATATTATAAACAGTGCAAAGCATCGCTTCTCACTCGCGAGTGATAGGTTAGCACTTCGATTTATTATTATAATATACTAAGACATGTCATAATATACTATCCATTGAACTATAACTATCGTCCAATACATACACTTATAAAAACTCAATACATTTCTTTATATTTCTTAATTTTTTCATTCTTGAAAAAAAAAATCATAATTTATAACTTACAATAAAGTTTTTCTTTTGTTCAAAATTTTGTAATTTTATATGATGTAAAACTTATACTATCTGTAAAAATTAAGCTATGATAAATTTCTAATACATAAAATACTAATTTAGCATATAGTGTAGGAAAATTAGTAGACAATACAGGTAATCAGCTTCTTTAAATTACCACAATAATTATATCTTAACATATAGGGATATTTTCCAAAATTCAAGACATGCAAACATGCATATATTTGAAGTCCAAAATATGTTGTAACAAGAGATACAAAATTTATCATATATAGGATCATTAAATCATGCATTTACCACATGAATGTAGAAATTCAGTAAATTTTAGTTTTCTACATGGATTTTTAGAACATGTAAAATATATCTTTAACAATTTCTAAATATGTAAGAAGGTTGCCCATGAAATTAGACATGTAGGAGCATAACAACAGGTTTTTAGAACATTCCGGAATGCCAAATTATAGAAATTAGCTAACTTATACAATATATATGAGTGTTAACATGAATTTCATGAATAATTAAAGAACTAGAAGAATTTCATATGCATACTAAGTATAAACATTATAACTTCAAATTCATATCATGTATAAGCATGACAGTATAAAATGCCCAACAAATTCAACAAAGAACCACAACAAAAGAAGAAAAATTCGGAGTGCACTTGTCTTAATTGCTAATTATAAAAATTCTTACTTTGATTTATTTAATTTGAACTTATTTAATTTTCTCTCTCTTCTTATTTCTTCTCATCGTCGCTCTCTATCTACTCCCAAAATGTCTGAAAAAATGAAAAAAAATTAGTCGAAGATCCCTTTATACACAAAGTGGCGCACGTCAGATGCCATGCCTCTGGATTGCAGTGCCGAGCACTGTTCAGGCGCACATTGAACACGGAGTTATTGCGACAGTGCCCTTAACTGTCCCTTGGGCATACATCGAGTGCATATATTTTGCCAACGAGTGTTTAGGTGTCGATCAGATATCCTTTAGGCGCTGAGTACTTGTTTTCCACGCACGGACGCACGTCTGATGCCCGTCAAACCGCCTTCAATCAAATGTGATTCGATCCAAATTTGACTTTTAACCCAATCTTAATTATCCTTTAATTTTAATTCTAATTATATCAACTTAATTAATTAAAATTATAATAATATTCGAACCCAAACATTACAGATACACAATATCCCTCACTGTTTGTTGTGAAGTATTCTAATTTCGCGGTATGTTGGAGAATGTCTCTCCATTTTGTACTGGGATATTATTGTTGGATTTTCAAATTAATCAATCAAGGTAGGTTGATTGAATATTAAATTTGAGAGAGGGGTGAACCTTGTGTTGTTCTTGCTTTTCATCTTCTTCACATTGTTAGATCACCCATTTTTTCCGTTTTTTTCTCTTTCAAGTTGAATGACTTTAGCGCCTATCTTGGAAGAATGTACCTTATATATGAGTATATCTTTAAAATAAATAATAAAATTATTTGGATAAAAAAATTTCTTCAATTATTGATATTGATAGCTTAGAATTTTTCAGGTTTTAGTTTGGTAAAGATTTGACCATTCAATATTCTAGCAACTTTGTCTTTTGACAATTTAAATTCTTGATTTTTTGATTTTTTTATAGTTTACCATTCTGATAAATCTAAGCCATTGACCAAATAATTATAATTTTAGATTATCAGAGTTGATGGATTCATTCTATGAGATGAAATGAACTTTCATAATGTAATTTCTTTAACTTCTATAAGGATATTAACATTATAATTACTTTTGTAATAAAAATAACCCATTAATAGTGCTATTAGTTCAATAATAGGCAACTTGAAAATTATGCCAATTTTGAATCATTCTAATACGCGACATTTTGGTTTGAGAGAAGATAAAAAGATGTGCCATCATTTAAGCAAACATTGTTTGGATTATCATTACTATGCAAAATGCATAGTTTCCAATTTCAGTTAGCCTTTTAATTTTCAATATTTTATACTTTTCTTTTTGAACCCTAACAGTTTATTTTTGTTCACTTTATATTAAAGTGCTAGCTTATTGATTTCTTTGACTATCCACCTTTAAATTTCCCAAGGCTCCTCAAAGCATCTTAAAGAATGTTACTGATATGGCTTCTTGTCTATATAGAAAGAGAGGATGATTTCTAAATTACTAAAACACCTTTTTATTTCATTCAAAGGGTATATTTTAAATAAGTATGTCTATTAGTAGAGTCTAAATTCTCTATTAATTTATAAATAATTAATATGTTTAAATTATTTAAAATCATAACCTTTAATAAATGCATAAATAAATAAAACAGACACCATATCATGCATTACATTTCATTCAGTTGTCACCTTTGCCAAACCATGCAATACCACTATATTTAACATGATTGTCATCGATACTTCTAATATTTATGTGGAGATAAAAACTAAGGCGGCCATAAGTAGCAATTGCCGAGCCTAAGGAGTTTGAAGGAGCTGGGAGCTGCACTTTGGGTTAGATTTATATCCAATAATCTCAAAATTGATGTGAATAAACTTCACCTCTTGTCCGGGTATGGGTTCTAGTTTATAGGCATCACCGATCATAAGCTCTCAAATGCTTGAATCCGCATCCAACATCTAGGATCACCCAAAACAATTGATTGAAAATAGGATGCCACGGGTTTTGACTCGTTGATATTTACGACTTTTGATCCATGTTATATTGACGACTTTTAATTTGTTTTTATAGTTTTGATGAATGCTACTTTGGTTGTTGACGTGTCATGGGATTTGTAGACACTATTGACCATCTTTTTTTATATAATTGGACTATGAGGGACAATAAATAATACATGCAATCAAATACACAAATTGTATAATCGATTTTATATGGAAACCCTTATTAACAAAGCAAATTCTATGGGACATTATATGTGAAAATATCTCCACTATATTTAAGATTCGATTACAAATGCCTCATATTGGGCTAACTCCTTTATAACAACGCGTGTGAAGAATCGGTTACCACAAATTCCAAATACACATTGGTAATCAACACTATAAGTTTATAAAACTCGATTAACCAGATAAGAGAAAATAATTGAGATGAAAAATAACTGGTAGTAGTTCTACAGCATAATGTTACAGTTTGTAAGAAGTATAGAAGTTATGTATTATGTAGACATAACATGTAAACAAAGAATGCTTGCATGTACAATTTATGTATACAAAAGTATTTATATATATGATAGATAATTATTTAAATAATTTTTAAAGGTTTTAAAATAGCCTAGAGAATTATAATAAAAAGAAGAAAATACATGTACTCACTCTAAAATATTATTGAGTAAGAAGAATTTAGAAGATTTTAGAGTATTTTAAATGAGATATTTATAAAGAATATTCTAAAAGACATATTTTAACCATCCATGGTGGAGAATGAAAAGATGATCCTAATCGTTAATTAAGGAGGTTACATTCCTATTTAAATGGATAAACTCCTCTCCTTTTGGATAAGTTCAGGAAGGTTTACAACTTTGAGAAGTTCAACAACCTCAAGAAGCTCAACCGAGGGAGTGGTGAGTAATCGAGGGAGTGACTAGTTTTGAAAAAACTAAAGGATAACTTTTGGGGGAGGCGGGAGTGAGTAATGGAAAGGTGTTCAGTACTTTGTACTCAAGTTCTATAGTAAAGAATATTTTATTTATAAATCTTGTATCTCTATATATATTTTCGGATTAAAATATTAAAAAGATATGACTTATCTACATTACATGAAATGCACTAAGTAAATGCTACACAGGTTACTGATAGAAAATATCATTGTGTGCTTGGTGGTATCAGAGCCAGAGTTCACGAGTAGGTTATATGTGCTAGCTATGTGGTTACCTGGGACTCGAGTCCCTAGACCCAACTCGGATTGACCATATAAAAAAATCTCAAGCCATCAAAATCATCAATTATTCATCATAAATTTCAACATCCAGAAATATAAATAAACTTAAAATTTTCAATCACTAAAAATAATCAAAACATTAATGATCATTATAAATATATTAATAAATATAATATCCATAATACTAAATTATTCAAAATAAAAAGAAAATATTAATATTTATAACAGGTTTCTAAGATTGCAATCTTGATAAATATTCGGAAGCTGACAAACCAAAAAAAAGGAATCCCAAAACACTCATCCTAAAACTCAGCTCCGGGATCATCTCTACTTGAATTCTTATCAGTAATGCATGCTTTTTTTATCCTGATATTAAGTAAAGAAAATCGATAATACAAGATTATAAATAAACATATCGAATTATAATATCAAATGTATAAAATTAATAATAACATGCAATATATAAATCACTTTTCAAGATTTAACAATTTATCGTATCTACGATCTAAAGGTCATATAAACTACTGGATATTAGGAATGGAATAGGATTCCGTCAAATCTGATCATCAACTCAATATAAGGTTATTACTGTATGAGACAATAATAATCTTCACTGTATATGATAATAATAATTTTCATGTATTTTATTTTACCAAAGTGAACTAAAAGTTGTGTATTTATGTCATCAACTGTTGGGTAAGTACAACAAGATTATTCGGTATCCATGAGATCCCTCTTATCTCTACTGTTCTCTAAAAAATTGTACTAAGAGCATACTTATATTATTTATGATATGCCCACCAATGACATCCCTAGTATCATCTCATGTGATGGTCACTGATTTATAAGCGTCGTTTTTAAAGATCAATAACCTTAACTTCTGAAATAAAATATGCATTATAAAAATATAAACTATTCTAAGGTCTTATGGCCTATCATTTAGTCGGATACCTTACAGTCTTCACACACTTTTATTTACTTATCTATAAAATACCAAAACAAAATATATGCATGCGATTTAAATCAACGTAAAGAACTGTTTATCACGGGAACATAGAAAAATCCAAGGAAAATTTTGAATATTCACCCGACCCTATTAATATTTTAATCAATCCGCATTGACTATCCCAATATACCAAATCATATTTTTAAAGTTATAAAATATTTTCTATTTCAATGTTACTGGGCAAACAACACAATTATCCATCTTACTCAACTATTCCGGTTACTTCGACAACGGTTCAATCAGAATAGTAGATTTTGTATAATTTTCTCCTCAAACGGGCTCACAATCTAAAAATATATATTCATACCCTTCACACACACACACTAACAGAATACATACCATACTTACATACATGTACTTACCATGCGAAATATGTCGTGCACTCCTACCAATGACAATGGCAATGCTAGCCAAATGGGCTACCTCGTCACCCCACTCCAATATCTCAAACAAGCTAATAAATCTATGGTTCAATTTACTTTGTCTTCCAAATCTCACAATGCTTTTCATGGGGTATACCTCAAGAAACATAGTATCTCCAATCTCGAAGCTTAAGTCTCGACGTCTCTTATCAGCATACTTTTTTGGTCAACTCTAAATTGTTTGTATTTGTTCTCTAATCAAATGAATCTTCTTGGTGGTTTCTTGTACGAAATCTAGTCCCAAAATTTGGCTATCACCTACTTCTTTCGAGCTCACCGAAAAATGATGCGTCCTATTGTAAAATGCTTCGAAGGGTGCCATTTCGATATTGGCTTGAAAGTTGTTGTATGCGAATTCCGCTAATAAAAGACATGTATCTCAGCTACCTCTTATTTCTAGGAACAAGTTCCTAAGCATATCTTTCGGATGGTCTGCTATGTCTGGTCACTGATTTACAGGTGAAATGTGGTGTTGAACTTCAATCTCGTCCCCAGCTCTTGGTATAAGTCTTTCTAGAATTGCAAAACAAATGCTGAGTCTCGATTTGAAACGATACTGGTTGGTATTTCATGTAATCTTATGACCCTATTGAAGTAGAGTTTGGGGAACTTATCCAACGACAACCTATCCAGCAAGTATGTCAATCTCATGGTTAGGAAATGTACAGACTTACTTAATTGATCCACAATAAGTCATATTGTATTATTGCATTTAGTGGTCCTTAGTAGTCCGGTGATGTGTGAGCCTCAATTGGTTTGTATTTCAATTATTCTCATACCCTTCAAAGGCCACTGGTTGAGGCAAATACCCCTCTATTAGATCTTGTGTTGGTCTTCGATGTTGTTATACCAACCGACTTTTAGATCAGTTAAATAGTGGAGTATAGTATGTAGGCTAGCCATATCGGAGGGTTTTATCCATGGGGGATGGCCTGATATCATTATTGCTTGCTTTGGATCCAAAATACATACAATTTCGGGAATACTAATAAATATAATATTCTAATCCAAATTTCAAAGGTCGGTTATATAATGAAAACTAAGCTTGGATTGAACTTGTTGGGTTCAACGTGGAATTGGGCCGAGATCGGTTAGGCCTAGCTGGGAGAAGAACGCCCATCAGTAGGGAAGCCCAGTCCACGAGGGCAAACTTGGGCATGAAGTGACAAGGCGTGTTATGTATCAGCCGACGAGACCAATCAGCTTCGCCTACGTCCCTGCCGCAGCCTTCATGGTCTTCCAACACAGGGGACACCGGCGCAGGAACTGCCAGACAATGGGGGACAAGGTCAACATTTTTTGACTATAGCGTACGCCACCCTGGCAGCCTCCCAGTCAATCCAAGTTAGGTCAAACAGACCCGTGCCAACTATGCCTAGAAACGGTCCCTACGCCACCGTAAGGTGACAACTGACGTCGCTTGCCATTGCCAGCGGTTAGCGGCTGGCGAATCTTGGTTTGCCACATGTCAGAGATTCCTGGGCCCAAGGCCCTTTACCATGGAGCCTACAAATATCCCTTCCTTCAACGGAGAAGGGGATTCCCGAATCGAACACCATCGACCCTAAAGCGTCAATGGATCGACTTTAATGAGTCACTCCCTGTAGTGCAAACCAAGAAGCCCCAGCCTCCCACAATCGCTCAACACATCTTGCATCTTTGCACCCTTTCATTTCCCACTGTATTTTTACTTTCGCTCATGTATTTTTTTATTCATAGAGAAAGATTTCTGACTTAAGCGTCGAAATATTTTTGGTGAAAAAATATTTCAATGATATTTGACCTCTTGTTTGTAGTTTGTATTGTGCATGGCTCAAGTTGAGGAGAGTGAAGATTGAACCCATTCAAGATCCAACCATTGGTGCGGAATCCGAAGGTTCCCTAATCCGCCAAAAAACCCGGACCCAGGGACGCAACAAAATTAAATGGGGAAAGTGTGTATTGTTAATCGGTTAAAACGTACGACTTAGATTTAAATTCATGCCAAAACCATTCATCATCTAAGCAAACTAGGTTTCCAAGGGTGACCTATCATTATTTGGTAATTCTATGCACTTAAATGGAGTCATACGTGTATAAAAATAACAAAAAAGTGAAAATTAATGTGCATAATAAAAATATTTTTTAAAAAGTAAACTAATATTTATATAATAAATATTAGCTAAAATAGTTATTGACATTATATATGAAAAAAGGATTTTTGAAAAAAATTATTATTTTGAATAAATTAAAAAAAATAAAATTGGGTTCGATTTGCTATCTTCTCCATTGCCCATGCAAAAATGTGATCATGCCAAATGCTTTTTTTTTTCTTGAGACTCAAAATTATCTAATTAAACAATATAATTAAAATACTAATCAATTTTAATATGAAATGAATTAAAATTAGACCTATAAATTTAACAATTACTGTTAATTTTGAAATCCGAATGGATTCTGATGGGTACTGTTATTGATGGGCTTACGTAAAGGCTACTAAGTCCATAATACAAAATGAGTTGAATAGCATTGAAGCCCATGAACGCAGGCCCATCCCATTCATCTAGCGCTTTAATTGCTACAGCCACAGTTAAATTTCGGAGACCCTAACCGCTCATTTGAATTATGGAGACCTTAACTGCTTCAATTGATTTTCAGAAGCCAGAACTGCTACAACTGGTCCTATCCAGTTAATTTTTTCCATAGAAATATTATAAATTATGGAAAAAACGGACATTTGAACATGGTATAAAAGGGAAAAGCATCCAAGAGAAGAGGAGGACCCCCGTTTAAAAATTCCCTTACTAGGATAAATCCTTTACTTGGATAATAAAATGAAGGTCTATCTAAAAGCTAAAAATACTCATTTTGACTTTTTCTCTTTAGAATTTTTTCTACTTATAGAGAAAAACTGACTTGAGCATCGGAGTGTCTTTCGGGGGACAAACCTCGATTGCATTCTGATTCTTGGTTTAGTTGTGGCGCGTAGGATCTGGATCATCAAAGACGGAGTGGAGATCTAACTCATAAGAACGCATATTCAAGACCCGTCATGAATATGAATTATGGTGCGCATCATTGGGGCCGTCTGTGGAAAAATCCTGAACGAAAAGCTAGCTAATCACCACATTCAACTATGGTAAATATTAGAAGTCACACTAATGCACCCGGAGATGTTACTTCCCCCTGCAACAGCGGGTAGTCGTGAGGAAGATAGATAGATGGTTTTGATGGAGACCATGAACGAGTGAATGGCGAACATGGCTGAAGCGTTTCAAATTCTTTGTACCTAGTTGGGACAACAAAAATAAACAATCTCGCAAGTGGTCCCATTGGCAATTCAAAATTCAACCGTAAGCACTCCTGCTTCAAAAAAGAACCAGAGAACGAGATGCCGGGTGAGAAATAAAGAACAACATGTTGACCAAGTAAGAGAACATTCCAACAATAGGGAAGAAGGTTGTCCCCGGTTAGAAGGACAATTGGGCCCGAGATCCGAGGAAGAAAGCCCTAAGCGGCGAAATCCTCGATATTCAAGGAACAAATGGAGACTTCCTAATCTCGATGTGGTATCCTGCAACGTGCAGGCCGCTGAAGGAAGTCGTCACCCTAACCGGCCAAACCGTCCAGAGTTGAGGGATTTTCTCAATGAGAAAAGATCAGTATCAACTGTTGTCCCCCATGTGGAAGAAAAATCGGAAAAGGTCTTCCAACACGTGTTTGGTCATTGTGCAGAAAAGCACTATGCATATTTGAAAAGGTCTCCTTTTACGGTGGAGATCGAAACTTGTTCACTTTCCCATGAATTCAAGATGCCTACCTTGGAAGTCTACGATGGAAGTGGTGACCCAATAGACCACTTAGACAACTTTTGTACACATTTGAGTTTTCAAGGACTTGACGAGATGAGTATGTGTCAGTATTTTCCCCTGACACTAAAGGGGGATGCTCGAATTTGGTTCCATCGTTTGGCACCAAATTTGATCCGGTCGTTTAAAGAATTAGCAAATTATTTTATATCTCGGTTTGCCTCCAGTAGGAGGATTGAAAAATAACCTTGGCACTTGGCTCGTATCAAGAAGACGGTCAAGGGAAAGTTTGAAGAGTTTTTTTGGGTAGATTCACTTCAGAAGCTAGGAGGATTCCCCGTCTTACCAATAAGGTTAAATTGAACACATTTATAAATACTTTGAAGTCTAGAGACTTCTTTAAGCATTTGGCATAAAAGGATCTCAGAACGTTTTTAGAAGCGGAGGGCATCACTCGAGCTTACATAACGGCTGAAGAAGCAAACGAAGCAAAAATGCCAAGACGAGATGATCGCTCATAGCACGAACTGGACGGGAGGAAAAGGAGCGGAGATCGTATTGACTTACATAGCTCGAAGAGGCCGTCCAGGTTTGAGCCAGGGGCTCGAAAGGAATATAAATCGATAAACTTGACCTCGCTAAATCACTCCAGGACAAATATCCTTATGGAGTTAAAAGAGGAGAAGTTTCTGAGATGGTCGAAACCGGTTAAAAACCCGAAAGGAGGTAATCAGTCAAAATACTGTGATTATCATCAATCTCGGGGACACAGTATAAAAGAATGCAGGACTTTACAAAAGGAGATTGAAGGACTCATAAAAAAGAGACATCATAAGAAATTTGTAAAAGATCTAGGAAAAACTAGCAGGGAAGAGGGAGAAGAAGAGCAGAATCAACAGCACCCAAGGAACAAAATAGCAGCAAGAGTGGTTGACATGATATCAACCATGCCACAAAAGAAACACCCTGAAAATTGGGCGGCTGATGTAGGAAACAAAAGACAAAGGGTAGAAAATAGGAATGATGCAATTTGTTTTGATGATGATGATATGAGCCATGTACAAGTTTCCCATTCCAATCCACTTGTAGTAACTGCACTCGTTTTAGGTAGTGAAGTTGATTACCAATTGAAACGAGTCTTCGTTTATAATGAAAGTAGTAGCAATTTACTATACATGGATGCCTTCTTTAAGTTGAGATTAAAGAAAAATAATCTTAAAGTTACAAATGGACCTCTTTACGGATTGGACAACGAACATGTCTCTATCCAAGGGACAATACTTTATAAGTCATGTTAGGAAATTATCCCAAAATAGTAACTCATGCGCTTACTTTTCTAGTGTTGGATTTT